>JBBYHO010000008.1:3361866-3376366 GCA_038382025.1 Adansonia gregorii | reverse complement strand
TCCTATTAGATCAATTATCAACTCTAATTGGCTAAATTTCTCGTTTTAATATATAAATTTCTTCAATTGCCAACCATTGCAGGTTTATTGCATTACTTTTTTCAAAAGATTTTTCTGCCCTTCTGAATTTGAAAGAGATTTAATCTCAGTTAATTGCCAATTAACCTCCAAAATATAGCTAGGCAACACCAGTCTTGACATGAATAATTTTTAACTTTTTACCTAACGTGTCAATGATATCATCAAAGTAGATATAGAGGGAGAATGCAAGGCAACGGATAAGTTATTTAAATTTAGTGTGAATTTCGAATATAAATATATTTATTTTTTAGTTTAAAACATTATATTTTATATCTATGTACGATTATATATTGAGTATAAATATCGAGTACAATTACTTTTAAAGCAAATGAGTCCGTGTTGCAATGATCAAAGTGCATATATTTACTTAGTTACATGAACATAGAGAGAAATGTCATTCAGAAAAATTGGCATTGGTGTAATAAACTTGATGACATTAAATGAACTTTCTTCGAAGTAAGTTGAGGAAAGAAACTAAGATTTTTTTTTTTTTTCATTTCAAGAAACCAATAGCTCACTCTTCACTTTTCTTCGAATTGTTGCTGACCCATTTTCCAAAAGAAAATGAGAAAGAGAAAGTGGTTAGAGATGGTTCACCCGCATTGAGAAAATGGGCATTTGTTAGAAAGCCAAGACTCGTAAATGAAAAAGAAAAAAAGGAGGCATCTGTTAAAGGGAAAAAGAAAACCCCAAGCTATAGTTTTGACTCCCTATGAGTGAGTAGTTTCGAGAGAGAGGAAACTTTGAGAGAAAGAAATGAAAATGGCTTAAAAGTTTCAAGGTGATAATTTTAAATAAAAAGAATGAATTTTAAAAATTAAAATTTAAACCTTAAATTTATTAAATATTATTTTTTAAGAATTCATATATAAATTAAATTTAAATATTTAAATATTTAAAATTTAAATTTAATTATTTAAATTAAAATTTAATATTTTTAAGTATTTAAAGCTATTAAAATTTGAAATTTGATCATTAAAATTAATAATAGTCAACACTTTACAAACGTTTTCTCTTTTACTCTTTTCCTTTAAGGAAAAAACCAATCACACCAACCTTTTGATTTTTTTTCTTCAGCAGTCTAAATTAAATAGACCAAGGATTCTTACGTGATAAATTATAAGCCAAATGGCACATTGAACTTTGCTTTATGAAACTAAATAGCTTAACTCAAATTTGGATGACAAACACAATGTGACGATTCACTTTCAAACTTTTGCAAGCATTAGATTATTGCAAAGAACATTACTTTATACCGCATAAATGTTAATTTAGTGGGTACAAAAAATATATATATATATATAATTTACCGGTTACTACTTGCGTCACTACATATTTTACCTGCAAAAAGTAGGCTATGATTATGATTTCGGATTTTACCTACCATTGTTTTAACTGCAAAAAACGAAACCTAAAATGGGCTATCAGCTTAAGCCCAAGGACTAAGGCTTGGCCCGATCTTTTCATTGCGTTTGCCGGCGATTGGGATTCATTTGGGCTCCATTATGTCATTGTCCTACTTCCACCTATCTTTTTGTATTCTTTCTATTTTCCTAGAGAGCTGAGGCCCAACCCAAAGCTATCAGAAGAGAAAAATGACTCAAGATTTTTTATTTGTTTTATTACGTTTTGTTATACAATCTAGATTCATAGATGTTTTATATTTTTTAAAATATTTTAAAATACATATTTTATTTTAATTTTTTTATTTATTTAAAAAATTTTAATAATTTGCTCGATTCATATTAAATCGAATTTTTTTGCAAGTAATTTGGGCTGGTTTGATGCTCATTGAGGCAAGCAAGCTCTCACCATTTTGCTACGTGTCTAACCCATTTCCATTACCTGCAACGGTCAGCTCCCCCTACCTTATTTTTTCCTCCTCTCAAAAAGGAAAAATCATAAACCAATTGAATAAAAGAAGAAAAATAAAAACCTTTGAAAATCCGGCAAAGGAGATAAGACACTTGTGGAGAGCCCGTGCCGCAAACACCAGCCCCACAAACCATGTAAGATATATGTTTCTACAAAAATTTAACCTCCATTGCTCCTCCCCACCGCTACCATCGTTTCAAAAGAAGAGAATTAAGCTTAGTGACAATGGCTTCTTTGCCAATAATTTCCTTTGCTCCTTCTACAACGAGGGTTTTTGCAACAACTGCAAAAGGTGGTACTGCAGGTGGAAGCAAAGAAGAGAAAGGGCTTTTAGATTGGATTCTTGGGAACTTGCAGAAGGAAGACCAGTTTTATGAAACTGATCCTCTCCTCAAGAAAGTTGAAGAAAAGAATGGTGGTGGTGGCACTTCCAATGGCAGCCGTAAGAACTCTGTTTCTATCCCTCAGAAGAAGAAGGGTAGTTTCTTTGGTGGACTTTTCGCCAAAAACTGAAAGGAAAAAAAAAAAAGAAAAGAAAAAAACTATAAATTTATCCAATCATTTCGTGAGGGGGGAACTCATTGGTTTGGAAATTCGTGTTTTTTATCTTGTTTTCTTCTGGAACCTGTAAGCTGTTATTAATTTCCTTCAATGCACACTTTAATTAATCTGACATTAGATGTTTGGGATTTACCGATTTTGGCAGTTTATTGTTAAGAAAATTAAAACACTACTACCTTAGTAAATGAAAGTAAAGTTGCAAGCCTTGCAGGCTGAATTTTTTGGATGAAAGGCTCATAACATTTTAGGTTATGAATTTATTTTCTTGTCTGCTTTAAAAACATCAAATAAAAACAAGGAAAACAGAAATAACATGTTTTATTTTGCGTATCTGATAAATTTGTCCGCCAAAAAAAAAAAGTACTGCATATGGCAACATTTCATGCAACAGTGATTAAACGGACACTGCCGTGTCTGTTTGCTTTGTCTTTGAGAATACAACCGTTAATTTCTCTTAAGTGATTGATTGAGCAATATCATGATTAGTTCACTGTTCATTAACAATTATATTGTTTCGACTTTTTATTTTTTTAAATATTTATATTCAATGCATATTTAGATATATATATATATGAAATATAATTTTCATCTTTCAAATATATAAAAATTTAAAAAAAAATTAAATATGATTGTATTTGACATTTATATTGAATCCAAGTAATATTAGTTAAGCAACGTTTTAACATTTTTTGTAATTATCAGCTTCCAATGCACGAACCTGACAGAACCTAAAGACAATGAATTCCATTCCTGGTTGAAATTTAACATTGTACATATGATGTTAGAATAAAATCAAGCTGGCAAGGTTTAGAGAAACGAAGTAGAATCAGCACCCAAGCAGATAGACAAGTTATAAGTTAAAAACAAAATCATGGTTTGCCCTGTTCCTGAGTAATTATATTTGTTAAGCTTAAGATTTGACAAGATATTTAGGCTACAGCAAACATTGAACAAACAAAGATTTGTTAGGATCTTGTTCTATTCAATTACATTTGGTACTTTGTCATAGTCGACATTGTTGAACATCAGATTAGCTGGCATCTTTGCTGTTTAAAGACTGCTTTTGAGCAAAGGCTAGTTCAAGCTGAAGGTCCCAGGCATAGAGAAAGGATGTAAAATCCCAATTCCCAGATATGACCTTGTTTAACCAGGGTTCAAATAAAAGCTTTGTAGCGGACGGGATAGATTAATGGGCCGATTATTGGGTTGCAATTGACAAATAATAAGGACGAATGTCACACTATTGGCAATATCAATTTTGGTGTTTGCCTCTGAAGAAATCAAAGCCATACTCAGCCACATCTGTGTCTAATAGCTAAAGATTTTCTAAGGCACACGCTCGATTTGGGAAAACTTATCATGTGATTGCTGTCTCAACTTAAAGTTCTGTGCATTTGGTTTCGAGTTTTCAACTTTTTCGTCCTCTTTGAATGTTGTAATAAAAAATTTCTTGGTAGAAATCTGCTCCCCATTACCCTTGAAGATATGGTACAAGCAAAATGGATTTAATAACGAACTTTACACCTATTTCAAGGCTACCAAGGGTTGATTTGAAAACCTTTGAAGCACCGCAAAGTTGGCTGATAATCCTGTCTGAAATATGCACCCCAACGGAATGTACAGTAAGAGAAATCGAACCGAAAGGATGATAATAAGATACTCCACTGTTTTTAATAGGTGAACTAAATCATGCTTTACTTTCATTATCTAAAAGAACTAGACATGTAAATACAAGCTACCAGGATACTTAATATTTTCAGCAAACTATCTTTATGAACAAATATGACCCTCTGCTACCCAGACATTTCATATTCGAACATGACCGTAGGCATGATTCTTCATATACATAAAGGAAACTTGGAGAATAATTAAATATTCCCGTGTTGACACATACCTGTATGATCCGAAACTCATACGAGGCCGGATAATATAGAATATGATTGTTGACAACAGAGTTCAACGAGAATTGGCTGAAGCAGAATTTGATCTAGGCAAAGAAGCAGAAGAGTTGATAAACTGGATGCAGTCCTCGATGGCAGCATTTCTATGAGAATCAACAGGAGTTACAAATGGCTTCGAATTTGATCTTCCTGATGAAGAGGAAACCTTAGGAGAAGGCCTAATCCTCATCGACATCAAATGTAAACCTTTTGCTACTTTACGACCAAGATGCTTGAGAAACCTTAACGGCGAAACTTCAGATCGTCTACATCGCATGAAGCCACAACTCCTGATTACCCCTCGGCTCTCAATAGCCCTGGTATCAGACTTCTGCACAAAAGAACAATTTGCCTTTTTGTTCCCCTTGTTCTGACTGGCTTTGTTGCTCTCTTTATTTGACATAGCTGAGCTTTGAGAGAATTAGACGAGAGTTAGGGAGTTGCAGTTGAAGCAGTGGATTGAAAAATGGGGGTGTGGATGGATGGGAGAGCTTGACAAATATAAAAGGAGAAAATGCTGCTGAAACAGTGAGCTCAAAAAGACCAAACCAAGGAGGGAAAAGTAATTGAAAAGAAGAAAAAAAAGGTTATGAATTAATAATATAACCCAACACTTCAATAATCAATAGTGAAATGGATTTTTGTAATCAAAACCCAAATCATGGACTTACCTTGGTGTAGCTTTTCTTAAAAGGGAAACTATCTGTAATTTTCCCTTTTCTTTTTTTTTTGCTTTTCTTTTATATACCCTCAAAAGGATGATGAAAAATGATCAAAAAAAGAAAAAGAATCAAGACTCCATGTGGTTCAAGCAAAATAATAAATGTTGCAGTCAGCATCTAGAATAGAGTTTGTAATCACTCAGATTTGGGCAAGGTTAAAAATTTAAGTTTGCATGTGTCACTTTTTTTTATACAAAATAGGCAATTACTTGGGATAGGAGAAATGGCTATAGATGCTGAAATTTGAAATTCAAACTTGCTAGATATCATTTTTTTTAAAGTTCCTGCATACCGCCTACTCTTCAGATCAACAAGTAGGGTAGTTGGATACTTGAAAGAGTCCAAGTTCTTGTCTTGAAGGAGTAGTTGGATACTTGAAAGAGACCAAGTTCAAGTCTTGCTTCCCTCTTATTCAACAAAGAGAGAAAAAGGATCAGACATCCCTAAGGATGCAGGTTAATTATATGAGTTTTAAGCATTAAAGGTCTCATACTCATGGTCTTTTGGATCAAATGGTGAGGGATTTTGGGCAGGTTTCAGGCATCTGTTGCCAGGCTAAACTTTATTGATGGAAGAGAAATGTACACACTTGCAGCTGGTTGCAGATCCCTGGTTGCATATCCCTGTCAGGATCTCCAAAACGTTTAGCAAATGAATCTACTTTCATGTCAGTTTCTTCATAACAACTTTAAAAATCCACAGCATTTGGCATCGTCAATATATATATATATATATATATATATTACAAATATGTGAACTGTAGGTTTTGGTTCATACATTACCCCTAAGAAATAATATTCGGTAAGTGTAAAATTAAAATTCCGACATTTACGATCATTTCTTTTATCTCCACGCTGTAACTTCCGTAAAAAATGAAAAGAAAAAGGTGTGAATCGTTATTTTTGGTCTTGGAAACGCTTATATCACCAGTAAGTTAGCAAGATGCCCCTCGCCGCAAGGCTACAAATGAAAGACTAAATGCTATCATTATCTGAAGGGGGACCTGAAATTCTTATGCACACACGAGGGGCTATGAAACTGTTATCAATATCAAATCATGATATCTATCAGAAATAAGATGTTAAAAAAAGTTGGCAGGAAGCCTTCGAAGCACAGGAAAATGATTTAAAAAAAAAAAAGGCAAAAGCCAGGCCCAGGGGGTATCCTCCTTTGAGTTTTCTTTGATTTCTCCAGTGCTTTCTTTAATTGGAATATGAGTGAGGGAAGGTCCAGAGAGAGAGAGAGAGAGAGAGAGAGAGAGAAGTGGGTTGATTTAATATGAATATTCTGTTTTATTTTTTTTAATTTTTTTGGGACCCTTTATGCTATTTTCATTGAGTTTGATCCCTCCCCTTTTATTAAGAGAAGATAAACTTTCCGTAAATCTTGTTTTGATCATAAATAAAATCACAAAACGTTTGAGTTTTGACAATGGTAAGCCTTAGACAATATCCTTTCATCACTATTGAACCTATTCAAACGTTTGAACTATTTATCTGATTCGATAAATTTAATTTACACTAAATCATATTTATATATAATTTTTTATTCCAGTTAATCCAATTCTAAGTATTACTTATTAATAATTTTTTTTAAATTTAATTATAAAATATATTTTTAATTTTTTAAATAATTTTAAATTATTTAAATTTAAATAAATTAATTAAAAAATTTTAAATCGCGATAGGAGTAACGTGCACCTCTGATAAAAAAGAAAGCCGTTTTCTTCGCGGGGTGGGGGTGGGGGGGTTTCCGTCCTTGACGAGGACAGAAGGGAGGGAGGTTGGTATTTTCCATCAATTGGATTTGACCAAGGGTGAACAAAATAGATGTCAAAAAGGTGGTTAGAAAGAAAATTACCAAGTCCCAGAAAACCCGACGTAATATTAATAATACATATATTTATATTATTTTTATATATTATATTTATATAAATTAAAATATATTAATAATTTATATTATATAAATTTTAATATATTTAAATTAAATTTTTTGTATAACAGTTGAGTCGTATCACCGTTTTGTGCTCAAAATGATTAAACATGTTAAAAGCACAGCAGGCCTCAATTTCCTAACCTCCTCCCCAACTCTCAAGAAAAGCGATATCTATGCATTTTAAGGCTAAAAGTCCAAAACAACATTAGCACAGCATCAATTATGATTAGACATTGACAAAAGATAACATTAGTACTTATTAAAATCCAAAAGAAAAACTACAAATACAACGCTGTATCTGCAATCTTTCAACTGATTACAGGTAGGGTTTTGCGTAAGTTTCAAAAAAATAAAAATAAAAATAAAAATTACAATCAACCGATAAAGTTGAAGAAGTTTTCTTTTTTCGGTGCAATAGTTGGATATGTAAAAGCATTCACTATATTAAAAGATTATTAACCCTTGTTGAGCTCATGACAACGGGACCTAGAATGACAATCTTACCAATGGTCAAATGCAGTGCCGAAAGCTGGACTCACATTGATTCTTCCTACTCTGATTCATTCAATTTTTTCACAGATATAGGCAGTTTGCATTTCAGAATTATCTTGGTTAAGTCGAATTGCTACTAAGTGCAAAATGGACTCATGATTTCGAGTGCATTTTCCAAACTAAGCCTGCAATTCTTAGATTAACTTGATGAATGAATAAGAAGATTCTAACAGGTTTTAGTGATTACCAAGTTGTAGCTTGTCTAGATCTCGATAGTCATTCCTGGAGCCACTCCCGAGTGGATTAACACCAGTATAAGCTCATCCGAATGCTTTCACTCTCCAGCCGCTTGCAAATAAATCAAAGCAGAAAGATAACAGGCTGCAAACTGCCAAACAGCAACAGACCTTTGCTTGAGAATACGATGAAACCAGTTCTCAAACAGCTGTGATTAAGGAGAAATGAATAGACGCTGAAAGTCACTGTGTTTGGGATTTTAGGTTAACCAAAATAAGGGCAGATATATAAACAGACACATGCAAGACACTAACTGGATCTAAAATATGCCATATAATAAACACTATGTTCTTAATGAATTGAACTCTAGTAAATCCCTTTTTTCCTTTCATTATATTTTTCGGGCTTTAAGAAAATCTAGCTACTCTTTTCTATTTCAATTAGTATCATGGATTGAAGTTCATTGGCAAACACCTGTCAGAGGACCAACAATCAAGTATGAGCCACAATCAGATACAATTAGCAAGCTGGTAAAAAAAAAAAAAACCACAGTCGATAAAATTCCACCTAATGTTAGGTTCTGTAATGTAATCATCTACTTTTGAGGCCATGGAATATACAACAGTAGCTTTCTGCTATTTTTAACCAGTTATCTGAATCATATATACCGTCACATAATTCACACAAGCATTACACTTTCACATAAGGAAAAAAAAAATGAAGTGAATAAAGATTTTCGATGGAAAGAACGTAGAAAATAGTAAAGGAGACTTCGAGTAGTAACCAGAACCCAAGTATCCCAACATCAATCCTCTACTCCTCTATGCAACCTGTTATTTAGCACCAAAACTTAAGGTCATTGTCAAACATGCCTCAAAGACAAATACTGTATGATAAAAATAAGTATTTGATCTCATGAATGCAGATAACATCAATTTGCAAGCTTCATACATTGTTGCTACGGATTAAGATTAAATGTATCTTGAATTCAATTGCTTTATTTTATCTCTAGTAAAATGATTTGCCAATAAATATGTAATTCACTCCTCAGTAGAAAGTTAAGTGAGTGAGAATTGCTTCCACCTTTGTAAAACTTAAACATGGCATCAGAGTGAGGACTTTATAATTGCACAATCATCAGATCAATGTCTCCACTCACCTCCTCCCAAGCTCTCCAACCATTTCGTCTAACAAAATGTTCCAAAGCCACACACTCCTTAGTCATAACCTATGTTACTTGGAGTCAGGTGTGAGTTTCGAATATATTTAATTTTTTTCAAGATTTCCATATATTAAAAGGATCATTGGAGTATCATATCCTCATACCATATTAGAATATACATTAGACACAGGTGTCGACACGAATACTTCAAGAAATATAAAGAGTTGGGTCGACATAGGTCATCATTACTGATTTCCCAACCAAAAAGACAAAATGGATCAATGAAAGTCAATAAATTGAATTATTCAATAAACTGCATCCTAGTCTTTCAAAGTACAGATAGAATACAGAGCTTTTTCAATGTACAAATTACTGTAATTCAAAGTAAGGAAAACTCACAGTCTATCAACTTTTAACAAGCAAAACCTGCCCATCATGGGTAATGGTATGATCCAAGAATTCCCTAACTTCTCCACAATCCTTAAAAGGCTGAGGTGCGGGAAGATCACTATCCAGATTATACCAAACCTCATTAATCTTTCTCAATGCAATCCAGTGCCTACTTTTCCAAAATCCACCATACCGTCTAACTGGAACATTAATCACAATTCCCATCAACATTTCATCGTTAAGATCAATAGCTGATGCCCCATTTCGACGATCATGCCAAATCACTGTCTTCCCTTTCCCTTCAAGTGCAGCAATTAAAACATTTATATCGTAGTTTCCAGTAACAGAATTATGGTGAGGCTTGAAGACTAAAGAAAAGGGCGTCCAAATTTCCTTTTTTGGGTCATCAAGAACGAGTTCTTCAGCAACCGAATTCAAACTTGCGCGATTAAATGCATCCTTTTGCTGAATTATAATAAAAATAATTACAGATTATTAGTAGAAAGTTAGAAACCCACTCACAAGAACATACCATCTGAAAAGAGAGAGAGAGAGAGAAGGCACCTGGAAGAGATTGTTAAGGGAATGTAAGAGGCAAAACTGTAATCTTTGCCTTTCGTGATAGATTTGGTTCTGCTCGCTTGCCATGAATCAAAGGTTGTTGAAATCTAATTCTGGCGAAGGGACCCTAATAGCTGATTGGTTCGTCAAATACAAAGGAATCTGGATTTGATTAGAAGCTCAACTTGGTCATTAAGCTGCTCGTTTTGCCGACTTTAAAACAGGCAAAATATATTGTTCTTTTCAGGGGGGCAAAAAAAAAAAAAAACAGAGGGGCAGTGCCCTTTGCTTGTGAGATATTACTGTACCGTGCAAAATATCGCCCTTTAGTGAATATAGGTAGATCGAATAGTACATTGGACTGCGATCCTCAACAATTTAAAAAAAAAAAAAAAAAGGTGAAAGGTTAAGACTGTGTCAGCACGTTGGGTTTGCCAACAAAAAGAAAAAAATTTAATCAAACTTGAATCAAATACCTGTCAATCGAAGTTAATCGAACTTCACTGGTTTCTGTCAGTTCAATTCATAGGATTTTTTTAAATTAAAATGATTTTCTTTTCTAATATTTTAAAATTTTTTATTAATTAATTCATTTTTACATAAAATTAAAAATTAATTAAAAATAAAAATATTCAAATATTATAATTTTTAAGCTATGAATTAAAAACAAATCAAACAAATTACATTATTAATAATAAATGAATCAAAATTGAACCAAACACCACGATCAAATTAATTTAATAAGCAAAATCAAAACCGCGCTTAGCTTAACACTACGGTCCGAATTAATTCTTTTTTTCTCAGCCATTGATGGAACTAATTATCCAAGCATTTTGAAAGATTATTTTTTTTTTATGCGGCTGAGCCATTCCCAACATTGAACAACATCTGAAACATGATATAAATGAAAATAGTAAACATTATATATCAATAATAATACAGAGGTCAAACAAGAGTGCCCAATTTGACTCCAAACTCAGCGAGGATGATCCAATGTGGGTTGGTTAAGCGATCATCCAACCTTCTTCTAACTTGCAAATGCCACCCAATCCATTAAAGAAAATGAATGATGAAAGCAAATGGCCTTCCACAAATGGTTCACCATCACGATGAATTCAACTAACTGTAGAAAGATAACATTATACCATAGCAAACTGAAGAGGAACAGGGGAGGTGGGAAGTCAACTCCTTTAAGAATCAATTTCTTAAGGTGTGATGACCGAGTTTTAGGAAGTTTTCTTTATGTTTACGTACCAAGATTTAATACACCCTCGCATATGCTTACATCAAAAGTATTTTTCTCTTTGAACACCAATGAATAATAAAACTTTGTGCATCAGTGAGTGCTTAAAAAGAACAATACTTTTGATATAAGCATATGTAAGAGTGACTTAATCCCAATACGTAAGGTGGCACGAAGGAGACATCTAGCAATGCAGTACATAAAGGACTACATCAGGAAAAGGTTTTCAATTCCGCATTCAGTATAAGCCATTTGAAAGAACAGATACATGCAGCCAGCACACCGGTAGATTCTACTTAAGAGGTTAAGTGAAGATATATTTCCCGATTCCCTCCAACTATCATAAGCTTGCAACAGCAAGATGTCAATTAGCCCCCCTTGGAACAGGGAGAGCACAGTGCGAATGTCTTCCCAAACCACAATGAGCCCCGATTCCCACCAAACATCCCGCGCAGCCCATTAGTCTCTGAATTCTCATAGCTAGGTCATCTTACGAGTTTTTACATCTAAGAATAGTGGCAAAATGACATGAACTCAGTTAAGACGACCTAGATTTCAATCCAAACCAGACAATTTCCATGCCATAAGCCCAGCTATTCTGGCATTCCAATTTGGTGCAGGATCAGGGGTTTCATCCCCAGAATTGCAGCTTACCCTACCCTAAAGTGGAAGACAAGAACAAGGCCGCAGTCTGTAAGTTAATTGCAAGTATTCTCTTGATTTTACACTTCCATTTCTTTTAAGTTTCTTCTTCATCTTTCTTAACCTATGCTTCATCAAGGTCAAAGACTTGAATAGAACTAATGATGAAATCCCTTAGCACAAACTAGAATAATAAATTCCAAAAAATGGTTTCTGTAACAGAAAAAATTTTCAGGATTCTGTTTACTATAATTGATCCTTTGGCTTGCACTATGTACTTCCTGACATTCCAGTCTCCGAAGCTTGTAGAGAAACACAGTGATATCTCAAATCAAACCAGACCCAGGACTTGATGAACCAAAGAATAAAAATAGATACTGCAATTTTATTAGTCACCTCCAAACAATCACTACCCATTTCAAGAAAATGTTACTTACACTTGTTGATCAGGTCAGAACTAATTCTTTACAGAACAATCACCAATGCAGTATCCTGGTTTGGTTTGTTTGCATTATTTGCCTCACAACATGCCATCAAGTATTTATTCCCATTTGAATTCAGGTTTAGGACATCTTGATGTTATAACTTGAATCTCAATATTGCCCATTCGTAGCAGGCAAGAATATCAATCTTATGAAAAATAATGAATAACAAGAAGCAATATGCCAATAAAGGGAGAATAAAACAGGAAGCAATGCTAGGAAGAATATCGGAACACTGATGAACGAAATAGATACAAATTTGTCTTCTGAGATAAAAAAATGATACACTAAAAGAATTTACCAAAATTAGCCCGCAACAATATTGATTAATGCACAGCAATGAATTTCTTCAGGCTATGTGAAATGCGACATCTTTATCAGTTAACTGAGGGGAAAAGGACGTCATTATGCTTCATCTGAATTCTCATCTGCCTCAGCATATGTAAAGAACAGCAACAATCAATAAAGATAATGTCGGAAAAGGCTCATAAAATTATTGTTTCCATTAGCATTCCCTAGGCAAAGGGGAAAACAAACAGCAAATGGCAATATGCAGGGTTATAAAAAAGCTATGTTGCTCCAGCTCTTCCTTTTTCTTAAAATACCCGTGTCCAAAGCTTATCCGGACAGAAGTATGGAGATATGATCCTCCAAATACATGGAAACCTTGGAAAACCTTGAACGTACCCATGTCGAACACATACTCGAGTCCAAATAACATAGCAAAAATATATAGTTAGGGGCATACTGTAATTTCTGCACGCAGCAGGCTAACAAATATAAAATAACTGATCATGAACTATATATCAAAGTCATACATAATACTTGTTACACACAGAGCATTTCAGATTTTGCAATTATTTCAATAAGAATTATTCATACGACCCAATAGTTCATATCTTCCTAAGAAGAATAAACTTCTAGTCCTATTGCTCTCTTTGCATCTAGAGTGACACATGTTCAATGTACACTTACACATCCGTCGTATTTATGTTGTATAATACTCAACAAACATAATTCTGAAACAGCATCCACTATGCATTTCCAATTTCAAATTCTACTAAAAACATTCCAATGAACTAAACATGTTTAGATACATCTTCTTCTATAAGTAAATCTCACATGAATAACATCTTCATCTTCCAAAAGTAAACATGTCGCATTCACATTAAAACAAAACCCATACACACAAAATCTAATGCAGTAAAACATGACACTAAAGCACCATTGTTAACAACAATTCTCTAAATAATAATAACTAAAAGACTTTACCTTCACCGCCTTCTTCTTCTTCTTCTTCTTCTTCTTCTTCTTCTTCATCCTCGTAATCTTCTCCATACCTTCCATTAAGATAATCCACCGCATCCGGAGTCAACACCAGATTATCGGAATTCAGAATATCAAACAAATTAAGTGTCCTCGGCGTCAGCATCCTCAAAGTCCCGATATTCCGACTTGATTTGGTCACATTCTCAGTCACTTCCATCATCAAAAACATCGATTTCTGCTTCGGGTCCAATCCCCACCTCTTCAATGCCTCAATGAACACTTTCGTCTTTGGTTTCTCGAATTTACCCGCGAATTCCTCCACAACTATCATGTTCTCGGCTGCACTGGCTAATGCCGTCGAAACCGCCAATCTTTTCTCTTTCTTGTTGATTTTAATCGACCAGTCTCTTGGTTTGGGTCCGAAGATTACACCACCGCCAGGTCGGAGCGGGGTGCGCATGGACCCACGACGCGCCCTCCCGGTTTTCTTTTGAGGATAGGGTTTTTTCCCGCCGCCTCGAACTTCGCCACGTGTGAGGGTGGAGGCGGTGCCACGTCGCTTGTTTTGTAGGTCCGTGATGATCGCCCGGTGAACAACAGCTCGAGCTGTTTCGGGTGGGGCCGACTTAAGGTGGAGATAGGTTTCGCCGACTTTTTCACCGGTGAAGGATAAAATAGGGAGAGTGGAAAGTTGGGAAGAAATGGAAACGCTGGGTTTCGAGTAGGTTTTGAATGCAGAGAGGGAAACGCGGGTGGGAAGTTTGGTGGAGGAAGAGGAGAGGAAAAGGGAGGATGAGAAGAAGGAAAGTGAATTAAGTGTGGGAGCTGAAGTCGCCATTTTTGTTAATTTGGATTTTGGATGCGTTAGATTATCCACCGGATTGTTTCTTATCCGTGAGAAAGAAGGC
>JBBYHO010000008.1:3346594-3361766 GCA_038382025.1 Adansonia gregorii | reverse complement strand
GGCCAATAATTCAGATCGACATCAAAAGATTATATTATTATTTAAAATATAATATTAAAAAACTATTTTAATATTATTATTATAATTAAATTTAAATAATAAATAATTTTTATCATATAAATAAAATGAATTCAAAATTTTGGCTTGCCTCACATACCTAAATGCTTACCCAAATTTGATATAAATTGAGCATATTATTCGATGTTTGAGCAAGTTTAAAATTTAATATTTGTGAATTTTTATCACTTTAAAGTCAAAAAAAATTTTATTTAAAATAAATTCATATATTATTTATAATAAAATAATTAATAATTTCATTAATTTTAGTGCATTAAGGGAAGATATTATTATATATAATACCTTTAAATATTATTATATAATATATTAATTTTATATTATTATATATAATAACTTTAAATATTATGTTTTGAAACTTGTTAATAAAATTTGTATAAAAAAGCCTTAACTTTTTTATTTTGTATTAATATAACATTTGAACTTTGATGTCTAATTAATATAACCTTTCATAATTTTCCCTTTTTTATAATATGATTTTACTGTGTCTTCGAAGGTTGCTGGGCATACAACGTCATGAAAATGCTTGGGTTGCAAATTTAACTTAAATTTTAATGTATCACAAAATTTGGTTTAAGTATAATAAACATTTTTGTAATATATAATTATTACATTTTGACGTTGCAAAACGTATTTTTTTGTCTCCATTAATATTCTCTTCGTTTTACAATTTAAAAATAATTCTACTTAAAAGATTTATAACTATCTTTATTTAGGAATAAACTTATATGAATTTAAATTTAAATTTTTTTTATAAATATGAATATATTTTATTACTCATGTAACATCATTTAGGCACGCCCCAAGCATCTTGGGTTAGAGAAAAAATTGGGAGAAAAATGAGAACGACAAGACTTTGCAGCAAATTTCATTTCGCAAGATTGCGAAAATACAAATTCAACCACTTCTTAAGATTTGGGATTTTAAAAAATTGTTTTGGATAAATTTCCACTACTTGAACACATGATTAAATGACAAATGAATCTCATATCTTTAAACTCAAATCCTCTTTCCAAATAGGGAGACAAAAGTACCTTACCAGATATTTTTAATGTAAAATCTAGCAAAATTGACACTTTCAGTTTTACCCTAATGCCAATTTTGGGTTTTAGGTCTAGTTCTGCATTACTTTTCAGTTAATTTCTTTTAATATTTGATTAGTCACTATTTACAAATATAATTTTTAAATTTAATAAAAGTTGCCTTTACATGAGAATAATAATAATAATAGATATATTAAAAAGTAATGCACCGAATCTTAAATCAGCCGATTTTAGTTTTACCCAATACCAGAGTGAAAAGTCGAGGATCAGCTAAAGCCCAAACCATCCAACGGACATGGGGGGCTCCTGAGTCCTTTACATGTTCAAGCAACAGCAAACAAAGGAAAGAGAAAGTGGCACACTCCCTACGCAGGCATTATCCTGTTCAGGTTCAAAGGGACTTTCTCGGCCTCAATCTGCCAGCACCCTCGCCAAATACCAAGAGCTAAAAAGCAGATTCAAGGCACCCCCGGTGCGTTTTTTACGTCAATATACAACATTAAAAAAAAAAAAAACCCATAAATGCTAATGTACATGGAAGTTTGTTGTGGGAAAACCCTTTTTATTATTGAGACTCACAATAGACAAAAGCGAACAAATATATAGATATGTCTCAAGAGCTACTGAACAAACTAATAAACTGGTACTCAGTACTCACCTAAAGCATGATAGTAAAAAGACATCATATATATAACTGTTATTAGTGTGCTAATGATGCACCACGGATCCGGATTCCCTTTATTCATGTAACCCCTGCAAGGAAATCCTGATGAGACATACGGCGCGAGGGAAGAAAACTATCGAACAGGAAATAAAGGAAGAAAAAGATATGATAAATATATGAATAAAAATAGAAACTGTTAACATGTTCATGGATTCTAAGAAAACAGTTAATTTGATAGATTGGTTTGAGTTCTCATAATAAATAACAATACTACATGCTGTAAACACAACCTTTATTTATTTATTTATTTTTGGTTTTTACGGTCTGAGACAGGGATCTGTGGCTGCTTCTCCCTAGGAGTGAATCACAACCTTTAATTTGCATTAAGCAAAAACTTTAAAATCCATTTGGGAATGCACGTGATGATTATAAGACAAAGTAAACATCCAGGGGATAATCATCTTACATTGAAATTGACCTAGACATACTGCTGTCCGGGAGGCAAATTATGTGCTTGATTTTTTTCTTAAAAACCAACTAATCAATAGGATTTAGCTTGTTTTACCATTAACTAATCTTATTTGAAATCACAGGACTACAATATTTACTAGATTAACATTTTTTATGCAATATATAATTACTTGTAGAATTTCAATAACAAAGAACAACTCCATCATACTCACTTTCACGGTTTCTGGTTGGCAAGTAGATTTCCCCACCAACTTCACCATGTTGTTCACCGCAAACTGTTTTCTTAGTGGCCAAAAATTCAGCACTCATAGCATGCATCCCATGTTGCATGGCTTCCTCAGCACTCCCATAACTATGCTCCTTAGCATACTTCCGAACATCCTCCATTATCTTCATTGAGCAAAACTTCGGTCCACACATGGAGCAAAAATGAGCCACTTTGGCGCCTTCAGATGGCAGGGTTTCGCCGTTAAAGGACATGGATGTCATTGGGTCCAGTTACAAAGCAAACTGGTCCATCCATCGGAACTCAAATCTTGCCTTGCTTAATGCATCATCCCATGCCTAAGCATGCGGGTGACCCTTGGCTAAATCAGCAGCATGAGCAGCAATCTTATACGCTACAACACCAGCCTTCACATCATCTCTGTTTGGCAACCCAACGTGCTCCTTTGGAGTTACATAACAAGTGCTGTGCCAAGAGTCCCAATATTGGCTGCACCAATTGCAGAAGTGATATGGTCATATCCAGGAGCGATATCAGTTGTCAAAGGCCCAAGGGTATAGAAAGGAGCTTCATTAAACCACTCCAGCTGCTTTTGCATATTTTCAGGGATCTTGTGCATTGGAATGTTTCCAGGTCCTTCATTCATTACCTGAAAAGCACAAAAACCAAAACTTCATATTGCAAGCCATAAATGTAATTTAAAAAACATTTAGTTCAGGAATTTTTGCAGAAAATAAAAGAACCGTTGTTGTAACAATGAATGCTTATTAATGAAAAAAAGAGGATAACCCTAGGGTATAGCTTATTTAGTAAGCAATTTTTCCGGTTTGACAACTGACATATCTTGAATTGAGATTGCCAATCACGTGATATTGCATGAAATATTTTCATTGAAACAGAGTGCTTTAATTCATAACCTGATACTTTATTTAACCTCATAGCGGATGTTATAAGATAATCAAAACCATGCAGAGCCAGTAATATTGAGCAGCACTTCTGAACATTGTTATAAACGGAATGCAAAAAGGACCCTTGTGTAAGTTGCAATGACATACCTGTACATCCTTTTCCCAAGCCCTACGGGTCAGTTCCCCTTGGGTTAAAAGCTCAGCAAACTGAGCAGTGCCACTGGCGTCACATATAGTCCAGGTCTTAGTCCATCCCCAATTGAAAGCGCCACATCATATTGGTAGCAGATATCAAGTATGTCATCCCAATGCTCATAAGCAAAGTTCTCCTTATGGTACGCCAAGCACCATTTTTAACAGATCCTCCACGAGAAACAATTCCTGTCATGCGTTTTGCTGTTAAGGGAATGTATCGCAGTAATATCCCAGCATCGATGGTGAAGTAATCTACACCCTGCCCAGCTTGCTCAATTAGGGTGTCCCTGAAGACTTCCCAACTAAGATTTTCAGCAATTTGATTCACTTTTTCAAGTGCTTGACAGATGGGCACGTTCCCAACTGCCACAGCAGAGTTACGTAGGATCCATTCACGGGTTTCATGAATGTGGCTTCCAGTTGAGAGATCCATAACAGTATCAGCACCCCACATTGTTGCACACTGAACCTTGTAAACTTCCTCCTCAATAGAACTTGCAACAGCTGAATTTCCAATATTTGCATTTACTTTGACCAAAAAGTTTCATCCAACTATCATCGGCTCCAGCTCCAAATGCCTTTTGTTGGAAGGAATGATTGCCCTCCCACGGGCAACCTCTGACCTAACAAATTCTGGATCAAGCTTCTCACGAGTAGCACAATATAACATTTCCTCGGGAATAATTCCCTGCTTAGCATAGTACATTTGAGTGTATCTTGGTGCACCCAGCCTTTCCCGTCTCTCAACCCAGTCCTTGCGCAATTTAGGGAGTCCTGTTTCAAGATGATGCGCAAGACTTGGCAGTTAATCATAGATATGAAAACTACAACAATATCAAAAGATCCAATATAGGAAAAGGATTAGAATGATGAAGTAACTAGAAAAGAATCAGACCGGAGCAAAGACCCAAACAAACAGTCAAGACTAATCAAGAAGAGAAAAGAGGTGAGTTGGATAAGCAAAACAAAGCGAAAAAGGAGGTGATATTAAAGCCTTCAGAGAGCAGCAAGAAGCTAGAAATAAACTTGAGCATCCTAACAATGCGTGGATTGATGTTTTGAGGACCACTGGTGTCATATATGCCAAAGCTTGGTTCATCTCCATCCAAATGGACCATTCGAAAGGGAACCTTGAGTGGATGGCCAGATTGTTCATGAATAACTTCCCTGAAAGATTGATCATGCATAGCAAAAAAAATTCGAGCAAAAGTGAAAGAAAACAGAATCAACAAGCTACACGTATACATAACCAAATTAACCTGCATTCTTTTGAGCACCTTGGGAAACATTCTTCAAATGGTGGAAGTGGCATAAAATCAGGGGAAGCAGGATCGATGGTATGCTTCCTCTGTTTGCTTCTCTCCAAATTGGTTGATGGAGGATCGAAAGTTAATATTGCTTTAGGACCTGAACTCATAAAAGGACATATCTCCTTACAAGCATTTGAAACACGCCCAACAACATCAAAGCTGGGTAAGAAGGTTGTGCATAGAAACATTGTAGGAGTAGAATGGTTGCCATTCTTGCAAACAAATGATGTGAAGCTAGCATGCTCTGATGCCATATCTGGATTAACCAAGCATCCGGTAAGTTATCAATAAATCATTACCGGACAACCATCAAATAATTACCTATGTATGCAACACCTACAACAAACATAATGGATAAATGCAGCACAAGAGGGTTGGCTTCGATTAAAAAGAAAATCTCACTGTTGCATGCTCTTGAGAATAAAATAATAAATTTGTGGATATACAAACAAATTTAACTAATGGCATAAAATATATATATATATATATATCTAGAATGCAAAAGAAAACAAAGAGTCTCATTTGAATCAGAATTACTAGGAATGATAAAAGATCTACAGCATATCAAACTTCACAAAGTTTTCATCACATAAACAGAAGAATTCTAGTCAAGTTTCTAATACCCTAAAGCAGGCCACGATGGCCCCAAATGTGATTTGAGAATCCACAAATTTCGATCCATTTTGGAAAAAAAAAATCAATTTTTATGCATGAAACGTCGATCAGAACTTTAAAAGATAACATCTATATGTCTAAAATGCTAACGAAAAGGTATAACCATGAATATTTTGTAAAAGTGAACATTACTCTCCATATATATATATATATATATATATATATATAAGCTAAAATCTGAATTTCTTCAGAAATAAAGTAAGAGCATCAGTTTTCTCCAATCAAAAATTAATAATCACAAGGCATTCCACTACTTGCTCCATTAATATTTAAGTAGATTTCTCATTCATATCCAGCCGCTGATTTGTAACTTATAATTATCAGTTATAATTAACTAAATAGAATCGTAGAAAATGATACCAAAAGTTAGAAGAAAAAAGAATTTCTAAAACCTTTTGTTTTTCCATTGAAATATAACAGAGTAATACAAACCAAAAAAAAAAAAAAAAGAAAGTAAAATTACAAGCTTAGAAGTTAGAACTAACTCGGAGTTAAAGAGAAAACAAAAATAAGACAAAAGAAAAGAAAATGAGTTGTTTATTTTGATTTAATTTAATTTTCTCAACAGCCAAACAAAAGGAAAAAAAAAAGATATTTTCTCACCAGCCAAACAAAAGGATTTAGTCTTATCGTTTTCAGAGTCTGGAGAGAGCACTCTGATAAGCAGTAACAACTGAGCACTTGTCGCCCATTGGTTTCTCCCCATTTACATATAGAGAAAAGAAACAGAAGCTTCCCCCCCCCTCACAAAGCAACGAAAACGAACATGCTTACGTGGCGGACCGTTAGATGTTTTATTTTTATACTGTTTTTGCTTTTTGAATTAGAAAGGCAGTTATCCTATGCGATCAAAGGACGTTAGATTGGAGCTAGTTAGTTGACGTGTCGGCATACTGTAACGGTCAACTTTAATGGTTGAGATCTCGTGCTGCTCGTTTTCCTTCAGGACTCTGTTATACATTATTTTGTAGTTTTTGAAGTAGAATGGCAGTTACACTATGCAGTCCAGAACACAAGATTGGAGAAACGTAATTTACGTGTCTGTAATTTATCAACTTTGTCAACAGCTGAGATCAAAGCTGGTAATTTTCTATTAAATTATGAAAGGCCTGTATTAGATGTAATCAACTATACATTTATATTACATTCATATATTTTTATATTATAATCATATTTATGATATTTATATTTATTATAAATTTTAATACGTTAATAATTTATATTATATAAATTTTAAAAATACAATCATATTTTTTATACGTATTATATTTTTATAATTGTATCAAAAATTACTAACAGTGTATTTGATTTGCTGAAATAAAATAAAACTGTAATGAAATAACTATTCTATTAAAATGTAATAGAGCAAGAATAGAATGTATAACAATAGTTTAATTCAATGAAATAGAACAGTATAAGATTTGAATTCTTAACAAATGAAATTCGAATCCTGTAAAGCAAATTCTTATTTCAGCTAAAATCAAAATAACACTAATTAAATATTCAGTAAGAGATACTAAATAACTATTCAATTATTTCATAAAATAAAATCATAATCGTCTATTCTGCATAATAATCATTTTATGAACCAAACAATCATATTATTATTACATTCTAAATATAACCTTAATAAAATTTTTATTTCTGCCAACTATACATAATATAAATTTTATTTCTACTAATCAAATACAGCTTAAGTCTATTCTTCATGGTAATTTAATGCTGAAATTTCGTTAAAGGATAGGGAATCCCACGAAGACATGCAGGTTCACCGGATGACCGAAGGAAAACTAACAGGTCAACTGTAACTTCTTTGTTTCCCAAGAAAAAGGGGACGCGGGGAAAAGTTGTAATCTGAAAGCGACACTGGTATTTGGGGCTTCCATGTAAAATATCAATGCTTCAACGCACTCACCAGTCACCACCCTTCATTCTTCTCAACAGCCAGTACTTGAATTTGATGTTGATCTTACCTTTCCGCTATTTTTTTTTTTAAATACGATGCGCATAAAAATCATATTTCGTGTTCTCTTATTTTAATCATATAAATATAAATAAAACATAAATTATTAAACATTTTAAAATTATGAATAAAATACATATATCGAATGCATAGTGTTATTTGAATTAATTATATTACTTTTATGTTTATTAAATATGTTTCGGATTCTTATTAGGGTCAAAAAGACTAAGTCCAGCTTGGATATAGAAAATTACACTTCCGGTCTCATCTCAATGCTCCAAAAGGAAGGTTCCTGAGTTCCGTGTATTGTCTATTAACAGACTACGTACAATGTTATTCTATAGACAAATATTTTTGAACCCAGCATTTTCTGTGCAATAATCTTATATTTCGCAGAATAATTATGTGTACAACTCAAATTACTGTTAGACTCCACCGGTTACGATTTTTTAGATGGAAATAACAGTCAATGTACAACAGAAAAGACGTCAGAAAGCAACCCGAACTTATCAAACACAATGTTGAGAACGGCGAGACAAGTTAAGGCTTTAGATCTTCACCTGTACCATTTCTTTCTCTTAAGTTTCCTCTCGTAAGTGTAGTGAGAATAAAACAATGGAAGGACTTGGCAGTGTTAAAAATGTAAGGCCAAAACTCACCTCGCTGAAATATGCAAAAAACGTGCAAGGGAGCTGATGCCCGTAGCAGGCAGGCATGGTCATCGACAAGATCACACCGTCAAGGCGTTGAAGAAAGCTTTGGTTTGACTCCATTGTAATGCTGAAATGTTGACACGCAATGAGCAAAGCCACTTACCTAGAAGCCTGCTTGCACCGGCCAAAAGACTCTTGCTTGCCTCCAATGAAGATGGTCAGTTCCTTTGGTGCAACAACCAATTTCAACCATTCCTGCAGCTCTTCACCTTCTACTTTCTCATTTTCTAAATAAAACAAAGCATTAGACTTAGGAAATGAACCCCATAGGTACTCAGATAATTTAACTTAAAAAGAGGCATTGTAGCATTAAAGATCTTACAAGTACAACCGAATAGTTCGTTGGGGATCATTGTTAAAATAGCACTATATATTTGTCATAGTAACAGGGGTTCTGCTTTGGACTAACTACACAACCCTCACAAGAATGTGATACAAGATAGAAAAAATGTAACCATTAAACTTTTCTGTATATTGCTCCCTAAACATATCAGGAATAGCAATACAACTAAATGGTAGGAGGCCCTTACGGACAATCAACTACCGGTCACACCTCTTATAAGTTTCTATTAGATTTCATGTTCAGAGGATATGCCAATGCCCATAAAAAAATAAGAACATATACAGCGTAGA
Source organism: Adansonia gregorii (assembly GCA_038382025.1). Lineage (NCBI taxonomy): Eukaryota > Viridiplantae > Streptophyta > Magnoliopsida > Malvales > Malvaceae > Adansonia > Adansonia gregorii. The sequence goes on along the minus strand of JBBYHO010000008.1, from coordinate 3,352,890 downwards.
AATGAAAAACAAATAGGATGGACAAGACTTTTAACATATGGAACAGGTAGAAACAACAGATTACCTTCCAGGTGGGCACCAAGCACTTCCAACACAGTTGGATTAGCACGTACAACAGAAACGGCTACTTCTTGGGCTGACTGTAATAATGCTTTCACCTCTCTTTGAACAAGATCAACTAGCGGTCCCTGTATGTTCAGCTCGGGATCAGTCTCCATTAAATATATGTAGGAATCGAAAACAAAAAGGATAAACTAAACTTATATCAAAGAGTAAAAAGGGACCTGATCTCGTCCCCAAGAAACTGCCCCCCCAGATTCATCCATGCCTCCACCAGCAAGCGTAGCTAAGGAGAGAGGGCCTATAGTCTGATTAAGACCATATTCAGCTATTGCCTTGTATGCCATGTCAGTTGCCCGCCTAATATCATCAAGTGCACCAGTAGAAACACGACCTGAATAGACAACTTCCTCTGCAGCGCGTCCGCCAAGAAGAGTTACCAAACGGCCACGTAACTCATCAATGAAGAGTAAATATCTATCCTCATTGGTAGGAGTATAAGTAAAGCCCAATGCTCCTCCTGATCTTGGCAATATGCTCAGTTTCTGCAAACACAATTGAGAGCTGATTGGTTACCATATTATCCATTTCATGTAAACAAAAGCAGCTGGGCAGATTTAAGTCCATTGCATGACAGCTGTGTCTCCATTGAACGACCCAACCTTAATAAGTTGAACCTTATAATTCAGAATTCCCAGTGTAGCCCAAGACCAAGTGGACCTCAGCACGAACCTACCCCAATTTCAGTTATTAATGTTCAGAATGTTGCTCGCAAATTTGAAAATAGTATGATACTGTTTCTGAAGTTGGTATTACGTACAAACATTTAGTAAAATAAAGACCAATAAGGCAATCATCTCCAAAATAATGACCAATATAAATGATTGCCCAACGACCATCTCCGGTACACAACATGAACAGTGCATGCAGTCTCCTGAACCAAATGCTACATGGCCACAGGTTTAGAACTTCAGATTCCATTCAAATTTCATACTGAGATAACAAGAACATATAAATAAACAAATTAAGAAATAAACCACGAACATTGAGTAAAATATTGCCAGAGTTTACCTCAACACGTGGCTGTCCAGGAAGAAGGCTTGCAACAGCCGTACCTACTACCGCATGGCCGGCTTCATGCCTTGCAACAACAGCCTTCTCACTCCCCTTCAACCTGGCAGTTTTCTTCTCTATGCCCTATGAAATATAATTCTTTTTCTTACTTAACTTTCAATTCAATATTTACTCATAATTCTTTAGCAGAATTACACATCTTGAGAGACAGATGTCTAAGAGGAAATTGTCTAAATCACAGTAGATTGGTCAAAACCCTTTAACCCTAATGATAATCTCATCAGAAAGTGCAAAAAGTAATAAAAATACACTGCAAAAAAAATATTTTGCCCTCAATTATCTATTGAATTTTGTGTTTATAAGTTAATTTAAAATATGCCTGGCACAAACATAGTAAAAACAATAATTAAAGCCTAGAACAAGAATGAGAAGATCGCATGACATCATTTGCTAGGGGGAGTAAAAATTAAAAGTTAACTTTCAAGGAAAGGAAAAACGCAATGTAAATTCTATAAAAAAATGGGAGAAGGAAACAGTTGAGCACAATGAAAGTAAATAAACAGTAATGACATGAAAACAGTAAGAAATACAAAAACAAAATTCTACTGAGAAAGAGAGAGTTACTGCTATTGATCTTTCAACTGCCTGAATGAAATCAATTCTCTCTACAACTACTTTGTTATTTCTTCCAGCAAGTAAGGCAGCTTCATTTACCAGATTTGCGAGGTCCGCCCTGCAAAGTAAAAAAGATCATATAGTCATTCCCACTTCATCAACAACAAATAGGAATTTAAGAAGTTGAAAGGGAGACTGAAGGAGTAGGATGGCAACCAGTGTCATTTAAATATGAAAAAGTGAAAGAGAAAATACCCAGTAAAACCAGTAGTCATAGAGGCAATGTCACCAAGATCAACATCCTCTCCAAGAGGAAGTTCCTTCTTAGAGACATGTACTTTTAAAATAGCTTCTCTTCCAATCCTGTCAGGAGTTTCTACCTGGAATCATACAAGACATAATATCGTTAAGATAAGAGTTAAGGAAGAGGGCACTGATTATATGGCAGATTCCAACATTCAGCGCGTTAACTCAAATACAGTGCATCATACAAACCATAACAACACGATCAAATCTCCCTGGTCGACGAAGGGCAGGATCCAAGACATCAGAACGGTTTGTAGCTCCAAGAACAATCACAGAAGAATTGCTGTCAAATCCATCCATCTCCTGCAATGTAGATAAAAAGTATTAGCTTCAAAGGGGAATGGCCAAAAGGTTCACACGAGCTGAGAAACTAAGATAAAGGGAAAGTTACAGTGAGTAATTGGTTCAAAGTTTGCTCTCGTTCATCATTGCTAACAATGCGAAATTTACCATCGCGACTTTTAGCCACTGCATCTATCTGCAAATGAGGAAAGGTGTCAAAAAATTCTACTGTAAACCAAAAAGTTGAAAAGGTTCTTCCAACAAAATAATAAAACCCATAGGCTGACCTCATCAATAAAAATTATTGATGGTGCATCCTTCTTTGCTCGTGCAAATAGATCTCTAACTCGAGATGCGCCCATGCCGACATACAACTCTACAAACTCACTAGCTGAACAACTTATGAATGGAACTTCTGCTTCACCGGCCACAGCTTTTGCTAAAAGAGTCTTACCTGTCCCAGGAAGACCAACCTGAAGCACAAATAAAACCATAAATACTGGCCATATTTCAATTTTAGAAAAGAGGTAATGTTGCAATGAAAACATCATATACTTCTGGCAGCTAAGCACTTAGTGGACGTATTGAACACATTGAATTCCATCCAAAAACTTTTTCAACTTATCATAATAAGAATGACAAATAGAAAGCTTTAGAAGACCAAAAGCTTTTTGGTAAAGATGACATTCTAAGAGTGAGAGACAGAATTAGCAAACCTAACCCAACAATTTTCTGACATTAATAAAGTTTTTCATATAGCCCATAACTTCCTAGGCCAAAAGCTTCTTCAACATCATGAAGTGAAGTTTTGAACTATTTCTTTTGAAAGGCCGTGATGCTTAATGTCCCTAGTATCAACTCACCAGGAGAACTCCTCGGGGAGGTCGAGCACCAAGCCGCATATACCTGTCTGGATTCCTAAGAAATTCCTAAGCAGTAAATGTAAGCATACGAAGACAATAGTTAAATTCATAGGAGCCTTTATCACAAAATATCAATTGCTGGTAGCATATGAAGCACAGGAATATTTAACATACCACGATTTCTTCAAGCTCCTCCTTGGCCTCATCAACACCAGCAACATCAGCAAAAGTTATTGCTTCACCTTGATCAGAAACTTTTGAACCCCCAGAACCCCTCGACTTGCTATTCCTAATCTGACCAGCAGTATGCTGCATACATGCGTGATTAGCATCAGAAACTATCAACGCAACGTAGATATTAACGTATTACAAAACTTACAAGCAAATCCACACCTGAGAAAAACTCACAGGAAACCTATGGAGAAGTCCCGCAAGAACAGCAACATAAAACAAAGCTATCTGCAAATGAGAGGAAATCAAATAGATAAAATTCCACATCACAGATGTATACGAACACATGATATTGAAAGAACCATGTGAATGGGAGTAACGGAAGATACTCTTGTCCCAAATTATAACCAATCTTAGTCCCACCAATTACGGCCTTTACATTCCTGCCACCTCAAGAGAGAATAGATCCCCTATAATAGAGGGCAAATCAGATCACTGTTTGAGATTCCTAGCCCAAAGAAGGCGAGAAGATACCCCTCGTCTTCCAAATTACATGCTATGAGCATGCAGCTTACCACAATAAACTACTATGCCAACATAATCAAGACAATTCAAACGGTTATCATTAAGAATACTAAAAAAAAAAGCAATTAAACTAGTTTCACTCAAATCATAATATTATAATAACAAACAAAAGAACGCCACAATTTACCAATGCAGAGTTCAAGAAGCCACCAGATCGCTTATCAGGAGACCCGAACTCCACATCATTTTCCAGCATTTTCTCATATGGAGTCTTAATATCACTCGGCCGCGTTGTTGTGTACACAATTCTCTTCGTAGGCGCCACGCTCCTCAACAAGGACTCTGACTCTTGAAACTTACTATTACTAACACCACCAATTTCACCCTCTTGAACACTACCTTCATTCTTCAATTTAAACATTATATGAACCCCATCAACCTCCACCTTTTGAACTTGATTACTACTAATCTTACTCAAAAACTCACTGTAAGGAACGCTGACGAAAGTCGTTGGAGTCCTGGGCTCAGACCCAGGTAACGGAATCCCAGGTCGGAGCAACCGCATAACGAACGTAACTATAACTAACTGCAAAAGCAAAACACCGATTTCCTGAGCCTGAATTAAAGGTTGCCACTGCCATTTCTTTCCTTTGGACCACCAAAGCCCGCTTCTTCCGCTCTTTTCTCCTCTCTGATTGGTCGAACTGCCCGAATTTGTCGGATTTTGTTTCTGCTTCACTCCTTGCCCACCTTCGGTTTCGTTTTTCTCGCTGGAACTGGCCTTCGAGTCGCTGCTATCTGTACAGTTAGCCAAAATTTTGCTTCCTTTGAAGCTTAATTTACCTCCGTAAAGACTTAACCTTTCGTGGTTTCCCACAACGGTGACGTTCTTGAGGGTGGAAGTGATTGAATTGGGGAGGAAGCGGTTCGCGTTTTGTTGCAAAACTCTAAACCGATTGGCGGAGAAGTTCAATCCATGTAGGTAAAAAAGATTAGAGTAAGAATTTGTGCTGAATTTACTGTGGATTGTTATCGTCGTCGGTCGTAGAAATTCAATCGATGGCATTTCGTAAACCCTAGAATAATCCGGATTTTTTTAATCTAAATTACAAATAAGGACTAATTTTTCTGTAACTGATGTTGTCATTTTGATGTTCATTTTAGTCCTGTTTTATATGTTCAGAAACTCGCCGACAGAGACACAAGGACAAAGGCCAATGCGAAAGAGATTATTGTGGGCGAATTTGAACCGTTGGATTAGAGGCAACGTTGGTCTTTTAACCGTCGAGATTTCATCTGGGGATTGCAAGGGGTGAATGGTGCAAAGATTGGGCATGTGGAGGATCACATAAGAGTTTTCTGAAATTTAACACGTGGACCGAGTGGATTGGAACATGACGAAGCTCGAGCGTTGACCACATGTGTGGCCCTGACTGGTAACCACACGCTTGCTTGCATTCAGGCCTTAGCTCTGGAGTTTTTTTTATTAGATGATTTTTGGGCTTTAACTTGGGCCGCTATATCTTCTCTGTCTGTCCAAGTCGTTATAGAGCTTCAGCTCTAATTAGTTTTTATTATTCTTATTTTCTCATAATAAAAAATTGTTTTTATTATTATTTTATTATTCTTTTTTTATTGCGGATTTATCTTTGATTCCCTCCGCAGGAACCTTTTTTATAGATTTTATTTTTTATTTTTAATTAATTTGTGTCTTTTCCAGGGGAGTCTGCTAATGATTTTAGCTTTCTTTGTTTGAGATTATTATTTTATAAAAGCAAATTTTTAGTGATATATATACATATATATAAGAAATTATTTAAAAAAACCAAGGTATTTGAGTCGATATTAAGGGATTATAATGGGCAGTATAGCGTAAAGTTAAATTTATCCACCTATAAGTTATTTGTCACATTCGGCAATCTTGAGTTGAAATATGATTTTAATAATTTAGGTTGATTTGATTCTAATTATTTATTTAATAATAAAAGTTATTTATATTTAATTATAAAAATTCAATATAATTCAAATAATAAACTTGATTTTCAAATCATGATTGAACTAAAGCCTAAAGCAAATTTTCTTTTACTATTTCAGTGCAATTAGACCTAGCTCGACCTATAGAAACTTCAAATCTACGGCTATCTAACATTAGTCAACCCTCCTAGGTAAAAATAAAGTTTCTTATAAACAGGCTTCTATAGGACATAGGTAGTACTTTTAAGTTCTTAAGTGAACATAATTGTATTTTATTACTCATAAGTTTTGTTTTGATCGTTAAGGTTGTCCACGATTAGTTCATAGTCACTAAAATTAAGAATCCAGTAATCTTATAGATCATAAGATTATTGGTAAATTTATTGATTCATTTTTAATTAATAAAATATACAAAAATTAATAATA
>JBBYHO010000008.1:3328235-3346494 GCA_038382025.1 Adansonia gregorii | reverse complement strand
TATGTTATTTTGTCAGGCTTGGAAAATGGGATAGACCTTTGGCAAAAAGACTTGGAAACTTGGTTTGAATTCTAGCGTTTAGTTTCGGTTTCGATTCAAATAATTGTGAAATTTGTTCGATTTGATTTTTATTTATAAATTGTAATTGAATTTAATTTTATATTTTAATTAATTTTATTTTTTTATAATATAAAATTAAATATTTTATTTTTAAATTAAAAAAAATACTTAAAAATACTAAATCAAATCAGTAAATTTCAATTTGAATCAATATAATTATAAATATTATTCGATTTTATTTTACTTTAAATTGTTTTGAAATTTTTTTTTTCTTTCTCTTAAGAATAGCGAACCCCAAAAGCATAATAGAATAAAATAAAAAAAAGTTATCAAATGCTTTAATATTTTAAAAATAAAATAATAATTATTATTATTATAATTTTTTAAAATTTCATAAAAATAATTGCTAGGTGGCACTCAATAAACAGATTCGTAAGATAAAACCTTTCAAATTGAGCGACGAGGATAAGACATTCATGGCCGCTACCGCAATTCTGCAAACTCGTCATCTAAATTCTCATCCAACGGTCCAAAATTCACTACAAGACAAACCCATAAAAGTATACTCCCACGAATAAACATGATACCCTTAGCTTCTTGGCTCTTGCCTTCTTCTTCGCCACTATTCCCTCCCCCCCCCCCCCGGGCAAAAAAATTAAGAGCTTGTTTCAGCTAAGTGACAATGGCTTCTCTGCTGATTTCCTTTGCTCGTTCTACAACAAGGGTCTTCGTAGCAACAGCTGAGAAAGGTGCGGGTAGAAGCAAAGAAGAGAAAGGGCTTTTCGATTGGATTCTTGGGAACTTGCAGAAGGAAGATCAGTTTTATGAAACTGATCTCTCCTGAAGAAAGTTGATGGAAAGAATGGCGGCGGTGCTGGTGGCGGTTCCAGTTGTGGCCGCAGGAACTCCGTTTCGGTCCCGCAGAAGAAGAAAGGTGGTGGTTTTGGTGGACTTTTCGCCAAGAAATGAGAAAAACAAAAATGCGATAATATTTCATCCAATCGTCTCTTGGGGAGGATTCATTTGATTTGTTTCAGAATTCCTGCTTATGTTTTACCTGTTGCCTTTGGAAGCTTTTCTTCATTCTTCTATACTAAGCTGTCATTAATTCTCTGCAATTTACACTTTCTTTTTCGCTATAAATTATGATTTCATTTGAAGATAGTTTTTTGAACTTTCGGTTTACTGATTTTAGTGAGTTCACTGTTGTTTTTATTGGTGACGTGAAGGATTAATTACGGTAATTATCGACAATATGGATGAAAAAGGACGACACAAATAACGATCATATTATTGTTTTAAGATGACTATCTATACCCATACATGGCCGGACGCATGCATCGATGATCAGCATCTAAGCAGATTGATAAAATTAGGTGAAAATAAATCATGGTTTCTTCCTCGCTGAGCAATTATTTTCTATGTAGCTCCAAGTTTTTATTTTTTAAAAAAAATTCATATTTAATAAATATTTAATATATATTTAAATATAAATATAATTTTTTAAATATTTTTAAAATACATGAATATCTTTTAAAAATTAAATGAACTCATATTGCTCATGTTTGACGCTTAAATTTGTGTCAGAATGACAAAGATTCGACAGGAGATGCAGGCAACTGTAAACGTTGAACAAACAGACTTGTTTGGACCTTGTTATATTCCATTACACCCGGTAATCAACTCATTTTTGTCACAGTCGACACGGTTGAGACATGAAATTAGAACAAATGGTGGCCAACAGATTGAGGGCTCGAAATTTTATGCTTAACACACGCGAGTCGATCAAATGAGGCTTAAATCCAAGTTCACAGGCGCGGTTGTGTATATCTCCGGCGTCGTTGAGATTCAGTTTGTGTTCAGTCAGTCAGGAAAGCGACACTTTTTTTATCGGGGAATTTTTCCTCTTGGTCCGGTAACCCCCATAAAGGGCGCAACAGCAACTACTTCCCCCTCGTATAGGTAAAATTCACATGTGTAAGAGAGCTTGAACGAAAAGATGGATGCGAGGTAGGACCAGATTCACGAGCGGGACGCTGTCAAATATCTGACGTAATTAGGCGGGGCTAGGATTCGAACCTGCATTTTTCAGATCATGAGCCTGGCGAGTTAACCATTACTCTACCTCGCTGCCTCCCCGTCTCTTACTTCACTGGAATCTTTGGCTGCTTGGCCGGGATAGAACCAGCGCTTAGCCAGCGTCGGCCTTCTATACGTTGGAGCTATGAAGCTTACCTTATTATTATAAAATAAAATAGAAGAAAGGGCTTTTTCAGCTTGCTTACTTGGGTTGGCAGCAAAAGCCCTGTCTGAAATATCCACCCCCAATCCTTTTCTTTTAAAATGAAGTCCGAGATTTCATGAATTAATCAAATATATGATAAATTCCATTATGTTTGAGTCTAAACTCTGCAAAAATATATGCGTGAATGATACAATATGGATTGGCTAAAGCGAACCAACCGTTTTCTAACTTGTAAAAATGCTGAATCCATTTAAAGAAATGAAGAGAGCAACGGCCTACCAGAATGGTTCTTCATGTGATGAATTTAAGAGTTTGAGACAGAAAATATCATATACCATAACAGACTGAAGCGGAAGACGAAGACGAGAGGTACAAAGTCAACTCCATTAGAGTCAATTTCTCCAGGACTTGCATCGGCAAAGAGTTTTCTACTATGTTGCTAAAACTCTTCATTTTTCTTTAAGTATTTGTGTCTGACATATATCCGAATATGAATATAAGAATATGACCCTTCAAAGGTCTTCCAAATACATGACAAAACTTTAAAATTGAACATACCCCATAACCAACGCTCAAATCTGAATCCGAGTGACAGATTTTCCGTGCCACATTCTGTACAAGCCATACGAAAGAACAGATATATGCAGCCAACATAACAATAAAGTTCATTTAGAGGTTGAATGTATATACATTCCCATTTCCATCCAAATATCATAAACTTGCAACATGCATGAAGTCACTTTGGCCCCATTGGCGCAGGTGGAAGTGCCTTCCCATCACACTGAAGCCTAGATTCCCACCAGAAATGCCCGGGCGGCCCCTTAATCTCCTAATACTCATAGCGCAAGGTCACCATATGAGTTTTTATTTGTCCAGGAGTAGCAGCGAAATCACATGGATCTCTCTAAACTCAACCTAAATTTCAATCCAGACCTGACTATTTCAATGTCATCATCCTCAGCTATTTTTCCATTCCAATTAGGTGCAGGATCCCGGGTTTCATCCCTAGACATACACAACTCACCCTACCAGTAAATGAAGGACTTAGCAAAACCAGAATACATTTCGAAAAATAATTTCTATAGCAGAAAATTTTGAGGATTTTCTTACCTACAAATGATCCCTTCTGTCTGTACCGTATTTAGTTACTTCCTGCAATTCCAGTCTCCTAAACTTGTAAAATACCACATTGAAATCTCAAATTAATCTACTCACAAGACAGGTACACACAAGAATAAAAGTAGATACCTGGAGTTTATTAGTCAGCCTCCAAACTATCGCTAGCTGTTTCGAGACAATTATATTTATGCTCGATCAGGTCAGGGCTATTTAGATAACGAGCTACCCGGATTTTAAAGGTCAAACCAGCATATTATCCAGGTTTTAGTTTATTTGCATTCTTCACTTCCCAACATGTTACGAATTATTCCCATTTGAAATTTTGGGTTTAGGACGTCTTAATGTTATAACTTGAACCCCAAATACTGCCTGTTCATAGTAGCCAAGCATATTAATCTTATCTAAGTAATGAATAATTAAAAACAATTTGCAAAATAAGGGAGAATAAAACAGGAAGCAATGCTTGGAAGAACATTATAACATTGATAAATTAATTCGATACAACTTTGTAAAAAATGTGTGAAGATACAAAAATAATACAGTAAAAATTTTACCAAAACTAGCTTTCAACAATGATGATTTAGGCAAAGCAGAGAATTTCTTCAGGCTATGTGAAATGCGGAGGGAATAAGGAGGTCATTGTTCTTCATCAGCATTCTCATCTGCCTCAGAAAATGTTAAGAAATTAAAACAAGGAAACAAAGTCAATAAAGATAATATCAAAAAAGACCCATCGAATTCTTGTTTCCTTTTAGCATCCCTTAGGCAAAGTGGGGAAAACAGACAGAAAATGGCAATTTGTAGGATTTAAACACACACCCAAAAAAAAAACACTATAGATTCAATGATGAAATGAAAAATTTTAAGGCACCCTCTCATCTATGCAAGCTAACAAATACAAACAAACCAATTAAGAATCGCCTACCTGAAGTCATACATATTACTTTTTAGTTGACACCATAGACTTATGCTGCTCCGACTCTTTGTTTTTCTTTAAGTACCCATGTTTGAGGCATATCCGAATATGGATATAGATATATGACGCTTTTAGGACTCTCCAAATACAAGGAAAAACTTCAAAAAAAAATGAATAAACCCGTGAAACTCATACCCCAGTCCAAGTAACTTAACCACTACCATTTTTCATTTTGCAATTATTCTTATGAGTTATTCATTAACTCAAATTTAGCTCTTTCGAAAGAAGAATACGCATCTTACAACTCTCTTTGCATCTTTACTATGTTGAAAGCACACTACATATTCGCCACTTTCACATTGTATTAATAACCAACAAAGATCATTTCCAAAACAGAACTAGCATTGTATTTCCGATTTCAATCCTTCGAAAAACATTCTAATGAACTAAACATGTTTAGATGCATTTTCTTCTATAAGTAAATCTCCAACAAGTTACCATCTTCACCTTCCAAAAATTAAACACAAAATGTAATGCAATAGAAGACGACAATTATAGCACCATTTTTACCAATAATTTTCTGATAATACTAACTAGAAGGAACTTTACCTTCACCGCCTGCTTCTTCTTCCTCTTCTTCTTCGTTATCATTGTCACTGTCACCTTCATAATCTTCTCCATATCTTCCATTCAGATAATCCACCGCATCCGGAGTCAAGACCAGATTATCGCAATTCAAAATGTCGAACAAGTTAAGGGTCCTCGGCGTCAACATTCTCAAAGTCCCAACATTTCGACTTGATTTGCTCACATTCTCCGGCACTTCCATCATCAAAAACATCGATTTCTGCTTTGGGTCCAATCCCCACCTCTTCAACGCCTCAATGAACTCCTTCGTTTTTGGTTTCTGGAATTTATCCCCAAATTCCTCCACAACTATCGTGTTCTCGGCTGCACTGGATAATGGCGTCGAAATCGCCAATCTTTTCTCTTTCTTATTGATTTTAATCGACCAGTCTCTGGGTTTGGGTCCGAAGATAACACCACCGCCGGGTCGAAGCGGGCTGCGCATAGACCCACGGCGCGCCCGCCCGGTTTTCTTTTGCGGGTACGGTTTTTTCCCGCCACCTCGAACTTCGCTGCGGGTGAGGGTCGAAGCAGTGCCGCGGCGCTTGTTTTGTAGGTCCGTGATGATTGCTCGGTGAACGACGGCTCGAGCGGTTATAGGTGGGGCCCACTTGAGGTCGAGATAAGTTTCGCCGACTTTCTCACCGGTGAAGGATAAAATTGGGAGAGTGGAAAGCTGGGAAGAAATGAAGACGTTGGGTTTTGAAGAGGTTTTGAAAGAGAGTGAAACGCAGGTTGGGAGCCTGGTGGAGGGAGAGGAAAGGGAAAGCGAGGATGAGAAAAAGGAAAGTGAAGTGAGAGTTCCAGCTGAAATCGCCATTTTTGTTGCTTGAAGAGAGGAAGGTGAAGGAACGCTAAGAGTCTACTATTTATTATCCGGTTCGGATATAAGCATTCTCTTGTAGAGATGTTTACCGATCGGTTCAGAATTCAAATTTTTTGCACTTATTCCGAATTAAAACTGTCTTAGAGTGATTACCAAGCTTATATTATTTTTTAAAATAATATTAAAAATTATTTTATTATTATTTATAATTAAATTTAAATAAAAAATAATTTTTATTTTATAAATAATAATTTGTGCTTATATAAGCTCAGCCGAATATTTATTAAGTTTATAAAGTCAGATTAACTGTTTCAATCATAAACAGATTTAGTTTAATATGAGTATATTTAATTTTTTAAGTTTTTTTATATATTTAAAAAGTTTTATCTTTGTATTTATGTTCAAGATGTATCAAATATAAATATCGAATATGAATATTTGAATATTGCTTTTAGGAACTTAAATTTAAAAAATATATTTTTGACTTAAAAAATGTGAATTATTATTAAACAAATGTGAATGTAACATTGATGATTATTATTTAAATTCATTAAATTGTTGGATGCTTATTTAATAGACTAGTAATATAAGCTAATAAAATCTAGAAACTCGATAATGGATAAGGTAATTTCTTGACTAAATTTCTTTCTTTAAAATTGAAAATTAAAAAATATTATTTGAATTTGAGTATAAGTATCATATACCAATATGCTCAATTTTTTTAAGGTTTTACTATATTTGAAGAATCTTTTAGAAGTCATATCCCTTTATCTTTGTTTAAGCATGTGTTAGATATGGACATCATACCAAAATACTTAACGGGGCATTTGATTTAGTGAATATTTCATTACCAAAGGTAATATCATATTTTGTGATATTATCATGTTTGGTTCAGAAACTTTTCCTAAGCTCAATAATGTAGTTTACATAGAGTATCAAAATTCGGTAATATATACGATAATGTCATAACTACCTTTTTTTCAAGATTATGTTACATTTATCTCAAACTGTAATTTTTTTTTTTGTATTTTTACCCCTATACATTTTTCTTGATTGTTTTAACTTTAAAAAGGCAATTTTATTTTTACAAGCCTTCAACAACTTGGTTTTCTACAAGTTTTTTTTGTTGTTCCTTAAGCCATCGACATTGTCTCTTGTCTTACCTTTGGACCGACATTGCTTCCTTCAGGCATGGCATTTTTAACTCATCTATTGGTTTATTGCATGTTAAAGGTTCGATTAAGATGATTTATTAGAATTTTGAAATTGAAATTTTAGGTTTCAAATTTGGGATCGTTTAAGGGTTTAAGTTTTCCTTGGTCATGGGTTACAAATTGAAAATTATTTTTGAGTTTTTAAATTTTGAATTTGAGATTTCTTTTTTGTGATAGTGATTTTTGTTTTTGGGTTTTAGGATTCATGAATATGATGATTGTCTATAGAGTTTTTTTTCTAAGGTATAGACAAATTTTAAATTTGAGGTTTTCTACTATCATTAGAAAGTGTGGTGAAAGCCTCTGTTTGTTTTGTTTATTGTTATTATGCCTTTGTCAATGAGAACAATGTAGTGTAAAGATGGTTGAAACTTGAGACTTAAAATCATACGTTGCTATTCATATTAAAAAATGCATAATTTACACTATTTGCTATAAAAGAATCATAATGTTTTAATTATTTTAATTAAAATTTCAAATATGTTGAACTTGTCATTGTTTTCAACTCTTCTATGAAATTATTTTAGAGCAAAAAAAAGGAATATGTTGCTATTTTAGAAAAAATTGAAAATAATTAATTTAAAACCACAATATGACATATTACAGAAACAAAGTAGTTTAGTACTTTATTTGTTTTAAATTATGATTTAACATATAATTATATGCCTCACAATTGAAATTTTCTATTTCTTTAAAGTCGGTAAATAAATTTTTTTTCTTGGGAAACAAACATATTATTTCATTACTATTTAGCAACGTCTTTATATGCACTGTAATACATTCTAAACTTATCATGAAAAAAGTTATTTTTAATTAAACATTCATTGATTGGCACATCTTGAAAAATGATGTTTTTAGATTGTATTATTTATGATTCAATTTTTTTAGTGATTAGCTTATTATATTTAAAGTTCAAATAAGTTCGTGTTGTGTTTGTCAGTTGATAAATATTTCATATTTCAAGTTTTTTTTTTAAATGATTGGAAAGCATATATTGTTTTCGATGAATAGGCTAAGAATATATAATATTTGGGATGAAGCTAAAGCATAAGTCTTAAGTAATTGGAGTGCCCATCATAAAATGTATAAGAATTGAACAAATGCGAAAACTGCATTTGTAAAGTATGAAAACTTAAATGGGATAGAAGAACAAGAAGAAACATGTCAAAAAAGTTTAAATGATATGAATAATAACAATCATGCATCTCATTTTTTTTATTATAATAAAAGATTGATTATAGAATTTTTTTTATTGAAGTTTGTACAACTTTACTTATTTTATATAATGATAAATTATTTTAATTTTCTTATAAATTTAAACAATTTATGTAAACTTATATTTTAATATTATCATTATTTTGAAATCCAAATACTCATTTTCTTTTTGTTAGTGCCTAAAACATTTTCCATCTTTAATATAATGTACTTTTTATTTAGTAATTAAATTCTCTATGAAAATATATTATATTAGTTTAATAAATTAATTAATATGAATAACTTGTAAAAATTTATCATTTTTACTTATAGAAAATAATTTAATAAAAGATATAAATTAAAAATTTTACATCTTATCAACCAAATATAAAACTTTTATATTAAAATTTAATAAATCAAATACAGATATCGCGTATTATTAAAAATGTATTTTTATTATCTTGCAAAAGAAAATCCTATTATTTCCCGAGCTAAACGCCCCTTAAGAGTCATACCAATATAGTCAAAGGCCATATGACTAAAATATGCAATATTGACCGCCACTTCCTCTCAATACCTGTTTTCAATTTCTTCCTGTATTTTCCCATGAATCAAGGAAGAGCAAAAACACAAAAATGGCAGAGGAAGTCCTAAATTGAAGGATCTAACAAAAGCTATCTACCGAAAGGAAAAGTTCTAAAAATGGAAAAAGATGAAAACCCACATATCCCTGACCTCTCTTTTGTTTTAACTAAAATCAAAATGAAAATGATTCTCATTTATGTCTGAGACTGCAGGTTTAAGCTGAAAATTCTTTCAGTCATTTTCCTTCGCAGCTTGGGTTTGTTTCATTGTTTTTGCTTTGTGTATAGATTAAGTTAAAAAAAATGGGTATTGATGCAAAGGTTATTCAACATCTACTCTGGAGAATTATTAGATTTTCTGGAGCTTGTTGCCATAGATTTGTAAGAAAATATCCAGTTGTGTCGGGTGTTGTTGTCTTTGTGTTCTTCCTATACATAAGTTTTCCTTCTGTTTTCTACTTTTTGATGTACTCTTCTCCTGTTACCGCCTGCACTTTTGTTTCAATTCGATTTTATTTTAGAACCAAATATCCTGAGTTCAAGTGGTTGAAGAGAAAAAATGGTGATCAGAGATCATCTGTTGATGTAAATAGATCAAACAACCCTTCATTACGAAGCCAGAAAAGTGTCAGACGAAATGTTAGAAAAGAGGTCGTAGAATGGGATAGAAAAGTTCCGACAAGTCTTTATGATAGTTTATCTAGTAATACTAATTTCTTGGAAGAAAATTCGAAGTTGATCTTCGATGAGAAAGAATGGACTTCCAAAGGAAGGACTAGCATGGAACATGGAGAGAATTCCTCCCACAATGAGATTGGGAATGATCGAGCACTTGATGGTCCAAAGTTGCTGTCGGGTGATGGCTTTCAAGGACAGTCAGGAAGAGGTCCTGATGACGGTGGTGGTGGCGCTAGTCTGGTAGAGGCCGAAAGAATGGAAGAAGGGGAGGATGAGGAGGAGGAAGAAGAAGAGGTGCAGGAAGACCGGAATAAGGCTGTGGAATGGACGGAGGACGATCAGAAGAATCTTATGGATCTCGGGGCTTTGGAGTCGGAACGCAACAAAAGGCTGGAAAGTTTAATCGCGAAACGTAGAGCAAAAAAGTTGTTCAAAATGGCAGTGGATAAAAGCCTGATGGACATGGATGCTATTCCCCCTAGCCAACTTGCTCCCATTCTAATTGTTAAAAACAGCCTTTTTGGTTTTACGAATAATTCCAATGGAGAAGGATTACAGATGCCTGGTTCTGCACCTTCGATCTTGTTGCCTACACAAAATCCATTTGACCTACCTTATGATCCATTCGAGGAAAAACCGAATCTTATGGCAGATAGTTTTCAACAAGAATTCATGGCTGCCAACCAAAAGGAAATGCTCTTCTGCAGGCATGAGAGCTTCTGTCGCGGAACTTCGTTTACTCAAAATCCAAATGATGCACAGTTTAATCCCTATTATAGTACTCAGAGGGGGCTCGTAGAGGGTCTAGCAGTTCCTGGATTTAAATGGCAACCAGGTAAGCACAAGAGAAGACCTTTCAGCAAATTTCGCTGTGTTACTCGAACTCGGTTATGAGTGTCGGACACAGGAATGTATGCCACACTGGTATGTTTAATTTTTTTCTAAAGTTTTTCATGCATTTGGAGGATCTTTGAAGGATCACATCTCCATATCCATTTCTGGATATCTGTCGGATAAGGGTACTTCAAGAAAAATGAAGAATCCGGGTAACATATTTTTTCACTTCTGCTTTTGCTTGACTTATCCTGTTTCCCTTTGTCATCAGATAATGGAGGAGGTCACCACCAGCATAATTCCTCTGGTATAGTAAGTGATATTGATCTTGTTGAACTAGAAGACTCTAATTGCAACGAGGCAATGAACTCATCGGAAGGGAAACACGAAACGATTAGAGAAAGTGCAATGGATGGGATCAAAATAGAAGGAGAGAAGATGAGAAAGCCTAATCATGATTTGGAGCCAGGATTGGATAGTAGAAATGAAGTCAAAATGGAGATGGATTCAATAAACAACAATGATTCCTGCTACTCATCTTCATCCGAAGACACCGAATCAGTCTTGGACCAAACCAGTAAAGCTCCTGGGATACGTAATGATCAAATGCCGGAGGCCCTTAATCTTTTGATTCCTCCAAAGGGCAAAACTGTGAATATACTTCCCTATGATTCCAGTCCATCTCCATCTGAAAAGCGTAGGACGGACTTTAATTTATTTTACAGTACATATAGGCGACATTGTCATACCCCAACCCGTTCCATAGCTTCCGACTTACAAGTTGAGGTCTCAGAAGTTGGTTCACCTCCATTAACAACAGATGGAACAGTTTCATCCGTTGATGGTGATTCAGTTACATATGATGGGGATGTTGATAGGGATATCAATTCTGACAGTGAAGAACTATGGGGAGGTTCATTTAACCTATCAAGGGGAGAGGCAAATCGAGAAAAACTAAGGGAATTACATGATATTATCGAAGAAGATTCTGTCGAAGTAGAGCTGTCAGATTTAAACAGGAAACCCGAGGAGCCAATTGCTTCACTCTCTCAATCTGAATTTGAAACCAAGCAAAATCTGGATAGTAGAAGTTCACTACCTTCAATAATAGAAATGACAGAGAATGTTGCATCCCATTCAACAAATATAAACCCGAAAACTCATGAAGATGCTGAAAAAACAGATGAAGAAGTTGAAGGATTCAAGACTTTCAATGTTTCCGACATGTTATCACCCGAAAATCCAGGGAAAACCGTGCATTTGATCGAGAAGTCAGCGGTTCATTCACCTTCTGAATCTTGTTTACAGATGCCAGAGGTCAGTTAAATTATTTCATTTTTTAGTTCAAATGCAATGAGATCAAGTTTTTCATCTTGTTTACAAATCCAGTTGCTATTTACGATTTCTTTCTTTATTTTCAAATTTAAAGCAAAATAAAAATCTCTTATCTCATTTGTGGAAGTTATGACATGTTTTTCAACCTTCATTTGTGGACGTTAAACTAACCTATTGCAACTTTGCGCTATCTAACAGCAATTAATCGAACCTCACCAGAAGCCCATGGAAGAGTTGAACATCATTTGCAATGTGAAGCCGATAACTCAAGGAGATTCTAGCAATCTAGACTCGAAATCATCCGAAAACCTAGAGAATGGTGCCCAAATATTGATTGAAACTGCAGGAGAGATGAGAAAACCAGATGAGGCAATCAAGTTATATTCCAGTGAGTACGGGCATGGCAATTTAGAAAAATCCTACGAGTCTAAAACAACCACAGAATCTGAAAAGAAGATGAAGGTAATCCAACTTGCAAAGTATATTGAAGAAGATATGACTGCTCAAGATGGTACTCAAAACTTGGAACTGGAGCACAGTAATGGGGATGCGTCAAGTGCAGCTCGAAGTAGAGACAACATAATACCTGTTCCAGATAGTATATTTGATCACAATGCTGCAGAGAATGATGTTGCTGGAGTGAAACAAAGATCTGGAAGTTCGATTGAGATGGCTCTAAATCCAAGATTGTTGATTGAACAAATATCAGTCGGCTCATTTTCATCTCCAAGGTCAGTATTACCACAAAACTTCCTGGAAGACCAAACGCCCCTGTCGGATGTTGAGCAACTAATACAAACAGATGAGCCACAATCTGTTATGGAAGAGATAGTGAGAGACGGTTTAGCTGATGACGAACAACAAGAAAACTTAACTTCTGACATGCCCCAAAATGCACAGCAGTTGGTTCAGAATTCAATCGATCGCTCATCCGGTAATAGCAGTCTCGGAACATTGGAGGTCAGTATGAGAGTATCAATAACTCACGTTTCATCTTTTAACACCATTTAACAAATCCTGAAGTCGTATATAATGTTTGAGGCTTATGAATTCAAGTGTAGAAACAAGTTAATAAAATGTACAAATTACTCCATTTTCGAGAATTTTTTCCATTTTCTTTTGTGCCAATGACCTGCATTCCCAGTCCTCAATCCTGCATGTGCTATGTTACTCGAACTCAATGGTGAGTATCGGATATGAGTATATGTCTGATATATGTATATTCAACTTTGTTTAAGTTTTTTTTTTTTTTTATATATTTGAAGGATTATATCTTCATACCCCTATCCAAATATATGTTGGACACAAGTTAAACACAGGTACTTTAAGAAAAAATGAAGAGTCCGGGTAACCTAGTGCATGTGTGTGTGTGTGTGTGTGTTGTAGTCTTAAGCATACTTTTCAGCCTGTTTCGACTCACATATTTACCTAATATTGAACAGGGATCATCTAACATGACAGTGAAGACTACTAATTATAGCAGTGTCGATAATACAAATGAACATTTGGTAGAACACACGCAAGGCAAGGAAGATTCTTCTATAAAATCCGGTGAAGGTGAATTGAAAACTTTGATGAATTTAAAGGATGCTAAAGAATTATCAAAACCATCCACTGAAAGTAATCCCGGTTTTATTGAGCATCCTGAAGGAGGATCTGAGAAACTGGTTGAATATGACGATGGAATTGATCGATCAAAATCAGAAGAGGAAAATGCTAAATCAGATGATCCTGAAACGATGGTGGAAGAAGAGGTAATCTCCATTGCTTAATTTTGGCAAAAGATACGCCATACTTGATGTCCTTGGTGTATCTTTTCTAAAAAATGAATAAATAAGAACATTTCTTGTTAACTTGTACAGGAAGCAACAAATTCTCCAAGGAAGGTCATTGACGAAGGCAACATTGTCATAAATATCGATAATTCAGAGGTCAATAAGAAGGAAGAAGGTGAGAAGTTGACAACCAATGAAGGTGAATCCCGATTCTCTATCGGAGCGGAGGCCATTAGGGGCCTTGAAAAACCAAATCAAGAGGAAGCTGATCTGAACGAAGGAGAAGCAAATGAAGGCCAGAATCTAAGCATTCCTGAATCTGCAAGTGAAGGAGAGGTATTCGCTTCTTCACCAAAGAAAGCTTTATTGATACTTCTAATTCATATATTGCCTTCAATTAATTTCTCACAGATAAGCTTCCTCTTGATGCTATTTTGAAAATTTCAATACCTACTGCATTTATAATAGTCTCATATATGTTATAAAGCCGTATACTTCATGTCTATGTTACACAGACTCAAGTTCCACCTGGGTACGCTCAATTTTTTTAGAGTTTTTTCCATATATTTGGAAGTTAATACTCAAGCACCCATGTCAAAATATGTGTTGGACAAGGGTAATTTAGAGAAAATAAAGAGTTTGTGTAACATAGCTTTCATGGTCAGCAAGTTATATTGCCGTTCCATTCGAACTGACGTTGAGCTGGAACCCTTCACAGAAATCAGCAGCTGAAGTTGATCTTATATGCGATATGAATGACTCGTTTGCTAATGATGTAACCAACATAAAGATCTTGAACCATCATCTTGATGGTGAAGGTGAGCCCCAAATGTTAAGCAGAGAAGCGGCTGTCATGGAACCATCAATGGCCACAGAGGCAACTAATGCAGGATCCATTAAAGATACCCAACATGAAACCGAAAGATTAACGGAAGCTGATCAAGCCAATGCTGGCCTATCAACTTCAGCGGGAGAAAGTAATAGGTTGAATAACATTAAAAATGGTGAAGAGATCATAGGTGCACCGGAATCGAAGGAGGATAAACTCAAGGCCATTGAACGTAAGGTTGCCGTCGAACCATCAAAGGCCACAGGGGTAACCGATGCAGGATGTGTTGAAGAGACCAAACATGAAACCGGAAGATTAACCAAAGCCGAAGCCAATGCTGGACTATCAACGTCAGCAGGAGAAAGTAATAGCTTGAACAATATTAAAAATGGTGGTCAAGATGGTAGCATAGTTGCAACACAATCAAAGGATGATGATCTCGACACCACTGAGAGTAAGGTCGCCATGGAAGCATCGAAACCGACGGAATCTGAAGTGGAAGCTGTCAACCCCGAGGGAGATGAATGCAATTCAATGGCGAAATGAGGGAGTACATACAACACTGGCACCACTAGAAGCCATCGGTTTGCCGCTTTCGCCGTAGAAAAAAGCTGAAACCCTTCCATCCTTGATTTAATTCTAGCAATTTTCAAATATTGTAAATCTTGAAACATATTGATTTTGACAAAATATTAAGGTACATAAAAGTAGAACTGCAAATTAGTCGAACTAAAATACCAACTTATTTACCCCTTGAAATGAAAGTTCAATGTTCAAGTTTCAATATTGCATCATGGACTCAATGTTGCAGTCCAGAAAGAAATATATACATTAGTATTGATTTCTTCTTAATTTTAATTATTGTTCCTTTTTTTAAGATAGCTTTTTGCATATGATATAACATTTTTTAGTTTATATTTATTTATGAAAATCAACATTGAAAAAAAAAGCATATAAAATCAATTTATTATATAATTGAATGCGGATAATCATAATATGTTATCGTATATTAATATTTGAAAGCTAATAAGATTGATTTCATAAACTCTAATATTCAACATTTGCCTTTTTATCTTCTACTTTTTTGAAAAAAAAAATGCCAAGCATAATACACGCAAGAACTATTTTTCTTGAAAAGTTTAACTTACTATTTACTAAAATAATCTTAAAAATTAAAGCAAACTCTCATTCTTCCTCTCAAATTGCAATGTTAAAGTAAATAATCTTAAGTAACCAAAGAACTTTGCCTAATAGACCAATTTGAGAGTCGGGTGTGTAGCTTGGTTTATATTGGATTAGGTTTGAACAAGCATTGTTCAATTCAAATTAAACCAATTCGATTCAAATTATTATTTATTTAAATTTAATTATAAAAATAATTTTATTAATATTTTAATTTTTTTTAAACATTGTCAATGAGCTTGCAAACTAACCAGAATTAAGTTTAAGTGAGGGAGATAAAAAAAATTCGAACGTTGGCCCACCTATGAATAGGTTTAGCCTAGGCTTATTGATTTAGGTTTCATTGCAAATATCATTTTTAGTCTCAATGAAGGATTTAATTCAATAATCTAAAGGGACAAAAACATAAAAGATTGATAAAATCTTTATCAAAGAATGACATAGTTTGCAAGTTATGTTGGAAAAGGCCTAGCCTAAATGGACAAAATATTACAAGACAATTATCCCATATGCTTGAAATATATATGTAACAGCTAAGAGCCAGACTTGAATCTTAATTCATGTTTTTCTTGAACAAAACATAATTATTAAATACATTAAAATTTTAAACATGAATATAATTAGCTCGGCTTGAAATATAAGTTTTTAATTTTGTCTAACCCTACTCGTATTCGTAAATAAGTACTCTAAGCACATTTAGATTTATTCACATTATATTTTTCTTAATTTTTTAAAAATATATTTTCAAAATTTAATCATTAATAATTTAATATTTTTATTAAGTTTTAAAGTATAAATAACATATTATTTTTAACATTTATATTATAATATTATGTATATTTATTATTTATATAAATTATAATATATATATATATATAATATAAAAATAATGTATATTATATATTTGAAAAATAGTCTAGGCCAAGCCAAGGCCTTTGCTGGAGCCAAGACCTCTTTTTTAAACAATCTCATTTTTTTTAAATCGATATTTTAGATTTAATATTTTTATTTAAATATTTTCAAATATTAATCGAATTTTTAAATTTAAATGGATAACATGATCATAAAAACATATATATCAAAGATTATTAGGTCAACTTCTAGATAGCACCGTCGTACGTGTAAAAAGCTATTGGTTTTCATATTAGTGATAAAAACAGAACTAATAAACTAAAATAATAATAATAATAAAAAAAAACACCAAATGAATTTGTTTCTTTAAAGTTTGCATATATGACATCATCAAGCTTGTCATTTTTTGTGGACATAAATTCAAAACAAATAGCTTTGGGACTGTTTTCTTGTTCACACTAATATTTGTTTGCAAAGTCAGTCCAAAAATAATGTAATTTTCATATTGGAGCAATTTCTTCACGGAAAATTAATCTTTTATTATATGATCCCAAAACCAAAAAATACGTTTTTTTTTTTTCGAACCATGAAAATTTTTGCAATTATTCTTTATTAATTGATTATCACTTATATGTCGTTTTATTGCATGCTTTTATTATAGTAGACGTTCTTAGTGCCACATGTAATGAAAATTCGATTTGATTCGATTTAAAAAAAATTATGATTAATATATAATATATAGTACTATGATTTTTTTAACAATAAATTGAAATCGAATCAAATATCATATATAGAAATTGAATTTCATTAATTTGGATCAGCTCAATTCATCAGCATTTTATATAGTATTTTTATTTTTTTATTAATTTAGAACTAAAATATTTATTTTGATATTAAAAATTTTTTTAAAAAAAAAAAGCAAATAAAATTAAAATTTTGATTCTATTGAAATAATTATGGTTTTTTACTTTATAAAATGAAAACATAACCGAAACGAATATAATTAATTATCATCTGAACTGGAACCGAGTCAAATTTAATAAAAAGAAAACCAAAACCGAACGGAAAATGTAGTTTTAATCGTTTTCAATTTTCTAAATTTTTTTGCCCAATCCTCTAACCTAGTGGTTCATATAGTTATCTTCAAGATGTATTATTCCACAAGTCTAGATTTCAAATAGTAACATTTACAATATCATATTTTATTTTTAAACTATGGACTCTTTTATATTAAAGAAAAAAAAAAGAAACGTCACGGAGACGTAACAAGTGAAAGCCTCAGAAACAGAAATTTAATCAACATGTTTAATAAAATTATTGTAGTGGAAGAAACAACCAAAGTTGAGCTGTTTAGAAGCGCGCGCGCGCGCATATATATATATATAGCAGAAGACAATTCTTTGATGAACTCAACGCTCACCTTTGTCGAAACCAAAGCCATCTCCTCCATTCTTTCCGCCATAGGAAGAAAAAGATTTGCTGAAAGCCTTCGTTTACTTCAGAAGATCTTTTGAGCTAGAAGAAGCCTTTGTTCCACTGTTGCTTGAAACTTAAGGTAACGAAGAAGTATTGATATAAGAACTGAAATCTTGGTTCTTGAATTATCACTGAAACTTTGTGTTTTCTGAGATAAATTTTCTGGAAATTAGCGATGGAAGAAGATGATGTCTACACGAAAGATGGGACAGTGGATTACAGGGGAAATCCCGCGAATAAGAAGCAAACTGGAACCTGGAGAGCCTGCCCATATATCATAGGTAATCAATCAAAGCTAGCAGTTGAAAACTAAGTTATTCGGACTTGAACATAATTGTCAAAAAAAAAAAGGTATTTGACACAGTATGTTCAATTTTTTAAAAGTTTTTCAATATATTTAGAGGGTCCTAAGAAAATCACCTCCCATACCCATGTCTACATATACATCAGACACGAATACTTTAAGAAAAAAATAAAGAGTTGAAGCAACATAACTTAATAACTCATAGTAAC
>JBBYHO010000008.1:3299939-3313290 GCA_038382025.1 Adansonia gregorii | reverse complement strand
TTGATTAAAAAAGGTTTCTATTGTTTAAGAATATTTAGACACAAACTGTTTGAACATATGCTCTTGAAAATAACTAAGTGGATAAACAAATAGTGGAATGGAATCCATCATTTTTCTTTTCCCCTTCTTGAAAATGGGGTGGAATTTTTTTCTTTTTAATTTTGTGTGTACGTTAGCATCTTGACTTCCGAATTCTAAATCCTTTTTATAGTTGAAATTCCAATGTGGTTGAATAATAAATACTTGAAGTCTTGAATGAATGCTACATGCATTTCTCCATTGTTCAAGGCAAAAAAAATAAAAATAAAAAATCTAATTTACTCTTTCACCCTCCTTAAAAATGCTTTAGGAGAAAATTCTAACACCGACGACTACCAAATTTGAAGGATTTTATTAAAATTTAAGTATTATCGACGATCAATTTATATTATAATAGTACAATTAGAAAAATTATTTCATTTTATTTAATTGGAGGAATTTTAAAATGCACTATCACGTGTTTATTGAATATATTCAAGATTTTATTGTTTATGATTAATACAGTGACAATATTAATTAGTACGAAGATATCACACGAATAATCTGACAATTTAATCTGTTGTAAAGATTTTACTCCTGGGTATTACAAATATATCAAATTTCTTAATATACGAATATATTTATAATTTTATTTTTCTTAAATAATAATAATAATAATAAAACATGTAGCAATAATTTAAGCTGGGCTTGGACTGGGCTAAGAGACAAAGATTCCGGAGTGCGACGCCTTGTAACGTGTTGTGATTTTAGGGGAGGGCTAGCGCCATCAATCATCAGGGGCACCTCGAATCTCGAACCCAATGCAATAATTAAAAGAAAAAAAACCTCTTCGTCCTGAAGAACTTTGTCAAAAACTTAACAATTTGTACCTTCCTGATTCATATTCCTTAATTAAATTAAAATATTTTATAAATAAATAAAATTAATAAAATATATATTGATT
Source organism: Adansonia gregorii (assembly GCA_038382025.1). Classification (NCBI taxonomy): domain Eukaryota; kingdom Viridiplantae; phylum Streptophyta; class Magnoliopsida; order Malvales; family Malvaceae; genus Adansonia; species Adansonia gregorii. The sequence continues at coordinate 3,312,308 of JBBYHO010000008.1, read as the reverse complement.
AAAATTTAAATTAATATGTAAAATTTATTTTATGCATAAATTATATTAAATTAATGTAATCTTTTGTAGTTAATGTTTTTTTTTGAAAGACCTTTATATAAAATAAAAAAATTAATATAAATTACAAAAAAGGTCAAGAAATGACTTGAAAATAGAGTAAGATAAAAAATTATATATATAGATATTTTGGTATAAAATAAAAAGTATCTTGATTTAATGTCAAGATTTCAGCCACGGAATAACTATCGATGTCGTGCAGAGAAACCCGCTGACAAAAGACTTACTGTCGCATGATTTAAATAAAAGCCAGCCTTCCCTTTATTGGGCTTGAAGTTTTAGACCTATCCTTTCATTTTGCCGTGTTCACCCAAAAACCCATGCTAGATTAGGTGATCCGCGAGGCCCAAACCGAAGTTTTAGGTGTTCATTCTTGAGTTTTCGTAACAATTAAATTCGTAATTTAATTTAATTAATTAATTATTTATATAATCATATTATCTTTAAAAGTAAGTTTTTAATTATTTTAATATTTATAATTTTTTTCTTATTTTGAAGAAACAATATCGTTTCTAAGAAAAAAAAAAGTACGTAATGAATATGGCTAACAGGAATTACTAAAAAAAAAAAATTTTGATCCTCATTTTACAGTAGGATTTGTTAATACAATAAAGATTTGGAATATCTAAATTGCAAGCATATGCAAAGCTTTATAACTCAAATTTGCAGGCCATATTATAGGGAAACCAAATTAAAGGAATATAAAAAATAAAATGAAAAGAACAATTTCAGCCGTCTTTTATTCAATATGGAGCAACTTTACTTGCTTGCTCAAAAAGAACTCCTCTTGTTAAGTTATTAGCCTTTTTTCAGAGGTTGCTATAAAATTTCCACTTGTTTTGTTCCTTTTTCAGCTAATTTCTCCAGTCCTCGTCGTTTTGGTTTTGGTTTTTCCCTTTTTTTAAAAAAATTTTTTTCCTAGCACTTGGGTAGGTCACTTGGTGGTGGTAGAAGAGATTCATTTGGGCCTTTGCCATTGTCTACAACAAATGCCATCTTAAGCCCCCAAGTTGTATGCACTTCCAAGTGGCAATGCATGAACCAAACCCCTGCAGAAACAAGAGAAAAACAGGGCATTATCAATTGTGTTTTCAACTTGTTTATAATCGGATTTGAATAAAATTTTTATAAATTTAAATTAATTTAATTATTATTTATTAATTTAAAAAAATTTATTTAAATATAATATAAAATAATATTTTTATTTTTTAAAATAATAAAATAAATTAATATAAAAATTTTTAAAAAAATTTGAATTACGATCCTGAATACCTATGTTTGGATCCTGTTAAAAAAATTAACCCGGCAGTCCATGACCTTACCTGGATTATCTGCCCTGAACCTTAGGGCAGTCCACCCACCAGATGGAACCCCAATCGTGTTCCTCTCAACAGGATCAACAAGATTGAACTTTTTAGGATCCTTTTTGGGGTTGAAATTCCCCAATCCCCTCCCAACCTCAAAGAAGTTGAATCCATGCAAATGAAGAGGGTGGTTCTCCGGGGTAATCAACCCTGTATCTTGCAAGACTAGCTGCACAGTATCGTTGTATGCAAGTCTGTACAGTTTCGTTCCTTGTTTGGTCGCAAAGTTCGTCGATTGAGTGCTTGTATAGTTAAATGGAACTGGAGGGTTTCCAGGGAAATCACTAGTGAAAACTCCACTTATGTTGAAGAAATGGGCTTGAAGTAAAGAGATTTTAGGCATAACGAAGGTAACATTGTTAACCGAAGCCACAACACGGCCTCCATTAACACATGTAGAACAAGGGTTAATACCAAGGCCGACGGTGAAAAGAAGGGAATGATCGATCTTTAAAGGGACATTAGCGGGATATTTTTTAGAATTCAAGCTTCGTAGCGCATTGGTAAAATTTGTCGCGACTGAGGTAGCGTTTTTTGGAGGGGTTGAAGTGAGGGTGGTGGCGATGCTGGTACGAGAACCGTAGTAATGTAAGGTGGCGGTGGCGGTCAAGTTGTCTACTGCAATCGGTGCATCCATGAAAGGTGAGGCTGCAACCAAGTACCTTCCTCCGCCGCGGTGGGTGGTCAGGAGGACATTTGTGGTCTGCCCTGGGGCTATAACAATGGTGTCGGTTTTGAAAGGTTTCACGTACGTGGCATCAACTTCGACAACGGTAAGTTGATGGCCGGCGATTTTGAAGAAGAGTTCTTCATTCAGTGCAGCGTTGACGATTCGAAGCATGTATGTCTTCCCTGGTTTTACTTGCAATGTATATCCTCCTGCAAAATGAGAAAAATGTAGTGGAATTATTGAAAATGAAAATAATTCATGGTCCAGCAGCCGGAATTGTTAATTTAAAGTGCGAAATCTCTTGTAGCAGAGTATTTTACTTGAAGGGCAGCCCAAGGCAGATCCTGGGTGGCCATTGATGGTGTGAGCATCAGAGACATTCGGGGCCAGCCCAGATTCCAAAGCTTCATTGATGACTGCTTCAACATCCGATTTCCACCATTCACCTACATATAAAAATTGAATACATATAGAAGCTTTCCAAAAAATTCGATTTAGTAACGACTAGGACGTACAATCCTATGTTCAGTTTGGAACATATTTGAAAAATTATATTTTTGCACTTATATTTAAATATACTTTGAACATAAATTTAGATACTTCAATAAATAATGAAGAATATTGTAATTCATTGGTCAAAATTAGTCCGAAAAATTTAAGCAAATTTCCTGATGAAATAAATTATGAGAAGGAACAATTTAATGTTTTCTTATCGTGCTTTACCTAAGATAATAATCTCTTCCTTGTTAGGTTTGGGGAAAGGATAAGGAACATCGCGCTTGGGCAAGATAACTATAGCACCATGGACGGTAGCCCTTAGCCAGAGGATATGTGCGTGCCACCAAAGGGTGCCCCTTTGGCCAGTGACGGTAAAGTTGTACACATAGTTCTGCCCTGGTTGAATTGGGCACTGGGTTATATAGGCTGGCCCATCTGCCCAGCCGGTACGTATTTGCCTAATCCCATGCCTGCTCCGGATGAAAAAACAAAGTCAGAAGGCATGTGGGTAACTACCAGTTGAATTATGCTATTTGAATTTGAATATAAATATTAAATATAAAATATATATATTTAATATAAATATATTTATTTTTTAAATTTTGTATGTATTTAAATAATTTTTAAAATATTTTACAAGTATAAATACTTACAAAAAACTATAATAATCATTGATCTCCAGCGTTTGATCAATGGTGGGCAATTGTGAACTCACCAGTGGATCGAGACATTGTATTTGACATGGTTGACGACTTTGACAAGAATTGTGTCATCCTCTCTGGCAACTAAAGTGGGACCAGGGAAGCCTCCGTTCACAGTGACAATTGGCTTGGTTGAGCACAATCTTGTCGTATTTTTCAACACCACCTGCACAATTTTATTTTTTTTTGCATAAAAAAAACCAATCAGATATTGTTGAAATTTGAATTGTTTTCGGTGGTTATAAACGCCAAATTTAGGTTAGCTACATCCCCAATATATTTAGTTTCTTTGCTTTGCCATTCGATCAAGACTTGTTAGTTATGAATCAAAAACTCTTCGATGATGACAATTTCAAGCAATCTAAATTTCATCCACTGATTAAAGGGAAGTGCTTTGATTGGTAGGTTTTTGAGTGGAAAATCAAAGGTGGCTGTCGTGTAGGACAAGATTGTATGTTTTGAGAAGTATATGGTTGATATGAGTCATCTTTGAAAGTATAAAATATGTAGTTAGAGATTTTAAAATTAGCAAATTGAGCACGTTAATTAGGACAATGGAAAAAAAAGGAAAGAAGATTGATCATTGAAGTGCAAAACGTGCATGAACATGCAATGTAGGATTATAAAACATACGAAAATGAGTGAAGTTGACAAGACTTTCGACGCGAAATTAGTTATAGATAGCTAGTCAATGAAAAAAGATAGAACTTGTGGCAGAAGTCGAGCTTTTAATCCATCTTTTAATACCATGGAGATTGAATTATTTGGTGGTTATTTTTTAAGTATTTGCACGATCATCTTAAAGCTTGAAAGTGAAGCTTTAAAGTTTAGGGGATAAAAATATGAAATATATTTGAACAGGGTCGTTAACCGATTTGTAAGCAAAAAATATCAGATCAAAACACCACGTTCCAAAACTCTAAATTGAGCAGAGGCTAAGAATATAAGCTTGACTCCTCTCTAAGAAATCAGTTTATATGAATAATGTTTTTTAAAGCATTTTTAACTGTTTTCATTCAAGCCTCACATTTAAAATGTGTTAAGTAATCTCGGGCCAAAAAAAAAAAAGGAAAAGTAGCAAGCCTCTAAGACCAGTTAGCCAATCCCATGTCGATGAACTAGCTAGGAAGTCTACCATGGGCAGTAATGGAGGAGAGCTAACAGAGAGCACGCATGCACTCGGTTAATTGCAGCTCCTGGAAGTTGGCTAGCTATACATTCAGAGGGCGCTTTATGCCATTTGCGCAAACAAGTATAAACTTACATTGAACTTGTAGTGCCGAACCATGCACTCCACTGATGCTGGAAACCATAAGCAAGCTAAAAGCACTAGGACTCGAATCCATGGTGTCATCTTCATTAATTGTTTCTAGCTCTCACTCAATGCCAACCCCAAATTAATAGTTAAAAGGAAAAAACTTTGGCTTTTTCTTGGTGTACTGATCAGGCATTGAAGACCAACCCAGATTTATAAAGAGACAAACAAAAAAAGAAAAAAACTGTGTCTGGTCTCTGCTGCCATGTCGTTTTTACTTAGTTAGGTGGAAAGGAAGATCAATACTTGACAGGGAAGGGGGGGCAATGTACAGATTAGATCGAAATAGATAGAGGGCAGAAAGTTTGTGAGAGAGATTTCTTGTGTATCACTCAAAGTAGTTATATGCATCAAACTAGGACACAGTTTGAAGCTAAAGCTAGTTGAACCTCCTGACGCCATTTTTCAATTGACTAGGTGGTCAGCCATGGAGGGGGGGTTGGTTGGTCCACCCGTATTGGGGTAAAGTACACCCGATCTCAACCACAATGTTGATAGCTTCCCAAACCCCCCCTCCTCCAATGAAAGTCAAGCAAGATGTCATGAACAACAAGAAGTAAAACAGAAACAAAAGTGCTTGTTTTTTTTTTTTTTTTATTTTCCACCTTTTTGGCTTTGTCTTTCTTTCACTCATTGGTGGGCATTAGTAATTAAATTATGTTCAAGCATTTGATTGGTAGATTAGTAAAACAGAAATCTCCCTAACAGTAGTAGGATTAGATATCATTATTCATTATGAAGAGAAACTTTTATTAAAGGGAAATGTTAAGTTTGCACTGAATGAAAATAGTTAAAGTTTTATTTATAAAAATAAAAATATAACTACTAAATTATTTTTTAAAATTCAATAAAAATAAATTTTAATTAGTATCTATAGGCATCTACTAATTGAACCTTAATCCTTTATTAATTACGATGTAAGCTATGAATAACAATTGAATATGACTACCGCAAAACTGAGATTTGATTGGAGTCTTTTGTTTTTATTTTATTTTTGGTTTTTTCTTGGCCATGATGCTACATAATTCAAAAAAAAATTGTAGGAAAAAGTTTACTCTAAAAGGACAACATTGAATATCTCCATGACCGTTTTGTTCCTTTATAATAATTGAAACCAAGGATTCCATTTTTCATGTTTAAATTATTGTTAGTATGACTTTAGGTTTTAGGGCATGCAATTTATAATATGCAGAATAATTATTCTCTTTTAAGCTAAAAAGTTTGAATATAATGACAAGTTATTAATTAAAGGGCAATATATTTCTCTTTTCTTTTCTTTTCATTTTTTTAATGGTAAGGACATATTAGGCAGCCATTTGTTTGGACTATTTGAAGAAACATAGTGATCAAATTAAATTGGACCACTTCCAATATGAGAAAAACATATATCTTACAAAATAATATGGAGTTAATTAGGTGTGAAAGATTAACTTTAGTTATGTTTCAAGTTTAGTATCTACTCTTATAATGGTTTTTTTTCAAAATCAAGGTTTTCATTATAAAAAATGGTTTTTAAAATTTTATTTATATTTTACATGGCAATTTTTCTTAAAAAACATCATGTCAATGGGGATGTCAAAATTATAGATATGATGAGCTATGCAATAAATAAATTACTACTATATATATATATATATGTATGATTATTGCATCTCTTTGGCATTGCAAAAGCATGCACTATAAAATAAGTTGAAAGCTAGAAGAGACATGGAATCAGGCATAAGTAACCTCAATAATTAAAAATATTATATAACTCTGTATATGGTTTAATGTGTTGAAAATTGGATGACTTCACCTTTTTTTTTTTCCTAATGTAAAAACCCTAATTGTGTTATTTTCCAAGAATTTGATGAAACCCTTGGAGAAGGAAAGTAAGTGGAAATGATGGGTAGATGACAGATACAAAAAATTGTTAACCCAACAAAACATTTGTAGTTGAGGGATGCCTTTCATGCATATAATATATTTATGTATATTGGAGTTTGTTCCTGAAAGCTAAAGCTTCTTTAGGCATAGAGGTCAGTAACAACGGCTCATCCAACTTTGTACTTTAAAACACATTCCACTAACAAAATGCATTTACTTCAATTTTGGGGTTTGAAATACTTTAGAATATTTTATATTGCTTTCATAGCAAAGTTCGTTTGAATTTGAAGAAGTTTTTTCCCCTCCTATATTAACAACCAATCCAAATTGAATGTCTAGAAAAAGTCTTTAATTAAGTTAAAATATTATGTTGATTCGTTAGGCATTCAAAGGTCATTGAGGAAAAGTCTAGCCTTTAATTTTTTTTTTTCAAGTAACAATAAATAAAAAAATGAGTTTCTAATTAATTTAATTATAAGTTAAGGTGTTCCCTTTTTTATTTTAAACAAGGAATGAAAGAATCAATATTGGCAGCAGGTTTATGCACAAAAATTCGACTATAATTGATGTGTATAATATTAAAAAATAGATATATATAATTCACTTTTTGTATGGTATATTGTAATTTTTTAACTTAATAAGTAAGATTAAGAGATTATCATACGTCTCACTTTTTTTAGTTAGTTTCTTACATTTTATATATTACAAAAGATATATATAATATATATTGTACTAATCTGATTTGTAAATTTTAAAAAAATTCGCATTCGTAATATAAAATAATTATATATATAATGCTAACTTAAAATCATATATATGTTTTCATCTTAATATCAGAATTTGGTATACCCATGAAGTAGGTGAAAGTTTTTTTAAATATAGTTTTTTTTTTCAAAAGAGCATGTAGTTATATAAGTAGTTTTTTTATTAAAAAAATGATAGTTTTTTGAATTTTTTAAAATAAAAAATATGTTGATATATCGATATCAAAAACAAAAAAAATATTTAATAATGAATTAGTTATAGTAAAGTAAATAATATCAATTTATTATAGTATTTACTTGCAAAACCTGTGAAGCATGCTAATAAATTGAAACATGGGGAAAAAGGTTGGAGAGTGTTTGCTGATACGTTGTTGGACCAACTTTTAGTGCTTAAAGAAGGAACTCATTAAATAAAGAAATCATACACCCACCAAGTGTATTTGTTGATATGTTCTGACAAAGCTAAAGTCACTTAAATTCCTCTTTGTAATCCATGATGGGTTTGTTGTTTAAAAGGACCCAAGTTTTTTCTTGGGCTGGCCTCAGTCCTACCATAATATAACCAAAACCCACACAAACTTGGTCTCTTGCAACCCATTTCTCTCCAATTCTAGCTTCCCATCTTAAGTTTGCTCTAAGAGTGTTAACAAGTGAGAATTATACGGTGATTCAAAATTTTTTAAATTTTTATTAAAATTTAAATTAAATTTAAATTGATTTATAAATTTATTTTATTATTTAAAAATATTAAAATTTTAAAAAATTTATATAATATTTTTATATTTTTTATAATTAAATTTTAATAAAAATATTTAAAAGCTTTCATAAGTGAAAATTATATCATGATTCAAAATTTTTTAATTTTTTATCTAAATTTAAATTAATTTATAAATTTATTTTTCATTAAAAATATTAAAATTTAAAAAAAATTACATAATACTTTTATATTTTTATAATTAAATTTTAATAAAAATATTTTTATTAATATAACTAATAAAAAATATATATTATCTTATACATTAAAACCAGCAATAGCCGCAACGTGAATGTTGGGGCTCATAGAAAAGGCCCATGTTGGGCATTGAAAATTTGATATGATAAAGGTATCAATTATCTGCAGAAAGTTTAGATTCTATTTTTGTTGGTCAATATATTTTTTAATAAAATAATTTAATAATTTTTGCTGCCGCATACTTTGACCTTTATTAAGAAAATTAGTTTTCTTTCACTCAAATGTTTTTTTATATTAAAAAAGATATTCTTCCAGGTGCAGATCGAGGTGGTTTAATCAGTGCGGCTATGATCTTTTGGAATCTTTCACTGTCAACCATTCCCATTACAACTTTCTCTCCATTAGTATATCGTGCACACTAAATCCTCTCATCAATCGTCGTTATCGACGAAAAATTAGTCAAACGATTCAACTTATTCAAGTCATGATTTGAATCTTTATGAAAATTTACATTGCCCATAAGGTTTGACTAGGAGATTATAAGCTTTTAGCTGGATCCACTATCCAGTTTAGGTGGCTTACGCAACTTGATGAAGATCGAGTAAGATCCTGACACAAGTTTTTCCTAGCTTGTTCTGGTGGTGGTTCTTTAACTCCTGGATCAGCATCAGGCTTGTTTATCCTGTGATTTTAATTCCATTTTAGCTTTTTTTTTTTCCTTTTTTTTCCTTTTTGGTGTTTGAAGAACTTGATCTTCTCTTGTTTATTGGTTTTACGATCTTGGTTTTTCATATTCGAAGATATAAAGGTTAAATGGATTTATTGGGTTTTGGGATACTTGGTTCTATTCTTGAACAAATTTACATTGATTAGCATTCATGGGGCAGATCAGAAGAACTGAAAACTGGCAATTGAGCTTTCTATATTTCTTTTTATTCCAGTGAATATAGGTTACATCTTCAAGTTCGCTGCCCTTGTGCTTCTGAGTTAATTCTCGATAAGCTGGCAATAAGTTTTCTGGAAAGTCATGGCTGAAGCTGAAGATGATATTTACACGAAAGATGGAACCGTGGATTACCAAGGAAACCCTGCCAATAAAAAGAAAACTGGAACCTGGAAAGCCTGTCCCTTTATTATTGGTAATTATAAAAAATCAACCACTTTTATATTTGGTAAATGTGTATTCAAAGATGGATATGCTTATCAAATCTAGCATTAATCAAAACAGGAAATGAATGTTGTGAAAGGTTGGCCTACTATGGGATGAGCAGCAATCTGGTTCGCTACTTCAAGCATCAACTCAATCAACATAGTTCTGTTGCTACTAGAAATAACCAGAACTGGAGCGGAACATGTTACATCACACCGTTGATCGGAGCATTTCTGGCAGATGCTTACCTGGGAAGATATTGGACGATTGCCCTTTTCTCAATCATTTATGTCTTTGTAAGTTCTAGTCATCACATGAAAAATACCAGTAAGCTTGTCCTGCAGATTCTTGTAAAACAGAGTAGAGTTATCATTTATGATTTTCACACAGGGAATGACACTTCTGGCATTGTCTGCAACTGTACATGGCATCAGGCCGAGGTGTTACGCTGAAGATATCTGCGACCCAACCGTGACACAAAGTGCCGTGTTCTTTGTAGCACTTTACATGGTTGCACTGGGAACAGGAGGAATTAAGCCTTGTGTTTCATCGTATGGAGCAGATCAGTTTGATGATACCGACGAGGCAGAGAAGAAACACAAGAGCTCTTTCTTCAACTGGTTTTATTTTTCCATAAATATTGGTGCTCTAATTGCTTCTTCTGTGCTGGTCTGGGTACAGGATAATGTGAGTTGGGGGTGGGGTTTCGGAATCCCTGCCATCGCCATGGCAGTAGCTGTTGCTTTTTTCTTTTCAGGTACTTGTCTGTACCGCAACCAAAAGCCTGGAGGCAGCCCTCTCACACGACTTTGTCAAGTGCTGGTGGCATCCTTCAGGAAATTCCGGTTGGCAGTACCTCCTGATAACTCTCTTCTGTATGAGACTGCGGATGCAGAATCCAATATCAAAGGAAGCAGGAAGATTGACCACACACAAGATCTTAGGTTAGTGCTCGAACATCAAGCTTAAACTTGCAATTCATTTGATTCAATCTTCAAACTTCCTCTTAACATTCAATTTAATTTCAACTTCAGATTTTCGGCATGCTCAGTGCATGTAGATAGATACACTTTGCTGCCAAGTGCTTTTTTCTTTTTTCTCACGGTTTCCATTTTCAGTCTCTAACTTAACTGTTGTAATCTTCAGTTTCTTTGACAAAGCGGCTGTGGAAACTGAATCAGACCACATAAAGGGCACAGTAAACCCGTGGAGACTTTGCACAGTTACTCAAGTCGAGGAGCTAAAAGCTGTCATTCGCTTGCTTCCCATATGGGCCACTGGGATCATCTTTGCTGCTGTCTACAGCCAGATGAGCAATTTATTTGTGTTGCAAGGTGAAAGAATGAATACTCACGTCGGCAATTCCAACTTCAAGATCCCACCAGCATCGCTTTCGATATTTGACACTCTCAGTGTGATCTTTTGGGTGCCAATCTATGACAGAATAATTGTCCCAGTGACAAGAAAATTCACTGGCCACAGGAATGGCCTAACTCAACTTCAGCGCATAGGCATTGGCCTTTTCATATCAATATTCGCCATGGTAGTTGCAGCAATTCTGGAACTCGAAAGACTCCGAGTAGTGAGGAGGCACAATTACTACGAGCTCAAGGAAATGCCCATGACAATATTTTGGCAAGTTCCACAATATTTCCTCATAGGCTGTGCAGAAGTTTTCACACTCATTGGGCAGTTGGAATTTTTCTACGAGCAAGCACCTGATGCAATGAGGAGTTTTTGCTCGGCTCTGCAACTCACCACCATTGCACTTGGTAACTACTTGAGCTCTCTACTTGTGACTATTGTTACAAGCATAACCGCTAGGAATGGGAAGCTCGGATGGATACCGGATAACTTAAATTACGGCCATATTCATTACTTTTTCTGGCTGTTGGCAGTGCTGAGCGTACTAAACCTAGGAGCATTTCTGTTGATTGCGAAATGGTACACGTATAAAAGGCCAGTGGGCACTCTTGGTTGATACCATGCTGAAGCCACAGTAAATATTTTTCTGCCAAACTAAATTGTATTATGTACCCCACTCCTTCCGTCTCCCCATTGCTATGTATACAGCAGTTAACACTTGAAAAGATTTCCTCATGTCTGTTATAGCTTTCAAGTTCTAGAATTCCACGTGCAAGCTGTCGATATTCATGTTGAGATCTGTGATTCACTTTTCTGCTAAGAAAGTTTCCGGAAATTCCCCTTAAAAGGAGAAATACATTCCAGATGAAGGATAATACAATGGAAAAATTATAGTGTAAAAGTGGACAAGACAAGGACAGAAATTGTCCATTTTGATTATGCTCTGTTTTACTGTAAAAACCAGAGCCTTGCGTGCTTAGCTTAAGAATGTTTGTAGAGATCTTCTCATACCAAGCAGGAAAAAAAGATTCAGCATTTATAATGAAACATAACTTGATCTTCAACACACTCAATCTACAAATAAGATACAAAGATAATCAATGCAATGCAAAATCCTCACGTATTTAAGTAAGTAATAAACTTAACAACCTGAATGCTATATAGCAGAAATCACTCACTCAACATCACACCCTTTCTCCTAAAGCTCCGAAATAACCTCACTCCTCATCCTGAGCCACAGTTTCACTGCTTCCTGCTCGAACTTCTTGTTCTACATCTCCTTCTGATAATTAGACGAATCTTTATCCGTTTCGATGATCCCTTTTGGACCAATCGTAGTTCCAATCATTCCTCCCTTAGCAATAAACGCTTCCATTGCCTCAGCATCACCGGGATAAGGAAACTCTCTCCGCTCATATAAATGAGCTAGCTCTCTTTCTTCTTTTGGCCTGGGCTTCAGCGTCCACCACCCCAGTGGGGAAGTCTCGTTGTAAAGCCAAGCGATGCCGAAGAGGGTGTACGTGCATAGCAATGCCTTACCAACTTGTTTCCGCAAGTGATAGTCTTCTTTGCCTAATCCTATCTTCCTCAAATACTTGTCCGCATTAATCGATTTCAATAAGTCGAAACCTGAAAATTTTGAGGAAAAAAAAATAGTTTCATTCAGC
>JBBYHO010000008.1:3282778-3299839 GCA_038382025.1 Adansonia gregorii | reverse complement strand
GTTCGTTGATCAACAAATAATTTGAGTCCGTCGCACGATGAGAGGATAAGAGAGAACTTATCTAATTTCAGTTACCGATAAGATCACAAGAAATTAAACGGTTTGCCAAACGTCCAAATTTATCCCTACAATTTCCTAAAATTCACGAATATACCTACCATAATTTACGGGAAGGTAGGGGTAGTTAAGTCACTTTGAACGATTACCGCGTATAAACAATAAAAGAAGGCGGCTGTAGATTCTCAAATCAGCAGTCGGCGGTCACTTCGACGATGAACTCAACACTCTGTTTCAATAGACCGGTTGGCAATTTCACTTTGAATAGCTTTAAAAACCCAAAATTTATTGAAGCTAAGCGTTCTAGGCTTCAATTAAGTACTCATTTGATCGAATCTTCAAAAGTTAAATGCTTCGGTAATGTTAATTCGAGGACCGGTGTGAGTGTTCAGCCTCAGCTACGACATGACTCGGGTGATTCGAGAAGTATTCTATCTCATCGAATTAGATTTTCATCCGACGATGCTCGGTTCGGTTCGTTGCCGAACGAAGGTGGAGCTGAATCGTCGAGCTTCGCTGAGTTTATCACGTCCGAGCGTGTTAAAGTGGTGGCTATGCTGGCTTTAGCTCTGGCGCTTTGTAATGCGGATCGGGTCGTGATGTCAGTGGCGATAGTGCCGTTGTCACTTGCTCATGGATGGAGCCGGTCGTTTTCCGGTATTGTTCAGGTGGCGCTTTTAAGAAATTTGTTTTGGCTCTGTTGATTCAGTTTTTGTTAATTTTGACATTCAAATGATACTGGATTACACTATAATTTGCTAAAGAAAATCATAAGCATTTGAATTTAGAAGAAATTAAATTGTTTGATTGTAAATGCATTGAATTTTGTGGCAAAATTTAATCAATTGGTATGATACAAATCAATTGTATGATTTTCTCTTCAACCATTTAGTTTTGCCCTTTAAAGACTTTGTAGGAAGCAAAGTGCAAGTATTAAAGCTAACAACCAAGGCGAGCCTTAAATTGCAGACATGTTTGTTACTTTGGGTTCTTCTAATTGGTAGAACAACTAAGCTCCTAGTCAATTGGTTTTTATTGTGTAGTCAAATTGGGTGCATGGTTTTTTTAAGAATAATATTAATGGTTTAAAACTAAGTGCTAGCCTGTGGAATGTTACAATTTGTTGCAGTCATCCTTTCTTTGGGGATACTTGATTTCTCCAATAGCAGGAGGGACATTAGTGGACTATTATGGCGGTAAGGTTGTAATGGCATGCGGAGTGGCGTTGTGGTCATTAGCTACATTTCTGACACCCTGGGCTGCGGAATATTCTCTATTGGCTTTACTTTTTGCAAGAGCTATGCTTGGTGTTGCAGAAGGTGTGGCTCTTCCTTGCATGAACAACATGATAGCAAGGTATTGATGGTCTGCTTATATTTACTGTTTGATGATGATCAGCATGAATTGATGATTTAAATCATGTGCCTTAGAGCTAGTTCATTTTTTTAATCACAATATGCAAGCCAAATGGTTGAAGAATTTGTGCAAAACTTTTCTTTTAGATGGTTTCCACCAACAGAACGTGCCAGGGCTGTTGCAATTGCAATGGCTGGTTTTCAGCTTGGAAATGCTATAGGGCTCACTTTATCCCCAATTCTCATGTCCCAAGGTGGTATATTTGGACCATTTGTGATATTTGGACTATGCGGATTTCTTTGGGTTTTAGTATGGCTATCTGCAACATCAAGTACTCCTGACCGAAGTCCCCAGATATCAAAATATGAGCTGGATTACATAATGAAAGGGAGACAGAAATCTCATGCAGTGGAAAACAAACCTAAGACCAAAATGATCCCTCCATTCAGAAGATTGCTTTCTAAAATGCCAACATGGTCCCTTATTGTTGCAAATGCCATGCATAGCTGGGTAACGGACATTCTTTTCCCTGTAGCGTATTACATGGTAATGTTGATAAATTTCTAAATGTGCTATGACTCTGAACATTCTGCTGTAAGCTGCTTTTCAAGTTCAAACAAGTTGCTGTTGCCTTGCCTTTTCCACCAACATATCAACACTACATCCCCTCGCCTAACACAAAGGAATTTAATTGTTTTTGGCCTTTTTTTTTCCATTTTCACTTAATGCACACATTTTTAGGATTTGGGCTCATTATTTGACATGGCAAAAATAATTCTCCAACAATGAAAATTCTCATTAGAGTATATATTTTTATTCACTTAGTTTATGATCTCCAAGTACTCTCACCTGTTTACAAAATCATTTTTCCAGGGCTTTTTTGTTATTCTCTCATGGATGCCTATCTACTTTAACTCGGTAAGGGAAAAAACTTAACTACATGCTGTTCACTGTGTGACGCGTGCAAGAATATAGTCTTGTTTTAAGGTGCAAATAAGGAACATTTTGCCATAGGTTCATCATGTTGATCTCAGACAAGCAGCATGGTTTAGTGCTGTTCCATGGAGCATGATGGCATTGACAGGATACTTAGCTGGTTTATGGTCAGACACGTTGATTAGGAATGGTACTAGTATCACTTTGACTCGCAAGGTCATGCAGGTAATGTTCAAAGAAAATGATGCTATCAACTTTAGAAATGAGTCTCTTATACCGTCTTTCAGTGTGCTTTTAGCTCCTTTTGTTTTGGTGGTCATTTGCTTGTCATGATTTGGTTCTGACTTCTTTTCTAGCTCATTAAGCATCCAATCTGTGTTTTATCTGCAGTCCATCGGTTTTATTGGTCCTGCGATTGCTCTGATTGGTTTAACTGCTGCAAAAAGTCCATCAACTGCATCCGCATGGCTTAGTTTAGCTGTTGGACTGAAAGCGTTCAGTCATTGCGGTTTCCTTGTCAACCTTCAGGTCAGATTGCCACCAAAAAATTAAAAGTTAGAATGAATTATTCTCTTCTTCTAACTTTCTCCTCTTTTATTTGCTTTACCAGGAGATTGCTCCACGTTATTCCGGTGTTTTACATGGTATGAATTTTTTTTTTTTGGATGATATGTAATTTTTGTTTTATTCTTTTTCTTCACCTGAAAAGTTGGAAAGAAAACTGCCTTAAGCAAAAGTAAATGGTTTGTGTTAATTTTTCCACCGAAGTGTAAATTAATTAGCACTGCTTTGAAGGCATATTCTTATGCTCTTAATATAGGATGTTGACTCCACTATTTGATTAATTGTGTGCATTGCCTGGTAGAATGTGTATATGCGAGTACATTGCCTGTTTTTATTGACAAAAATGTAAATTGATAACCACTTAAAATAATTTTTTTGGTACATGGATTTCCTGTATTGTTTATGAAGAAATGCTCTTGAGCATGGTAATTAGATCTTACTTCTAATTAGTAACAAGTGACTTTACTAGGAGCATATTGCTTTTCTAATGAAAAAAATAGAGATTTCCAATTTTTTTTTTTTTTTTGGGTGCAGGGGATAGAGTTTTGGCTATGTTTAAATAATGATCCCTTTTATCTGACCTTAGGAATGTCGAATACTGCCGGAACATTTGCTGCTATTTTGGGAACAGTTGGAGCTGGTTTCTTTGTCGAGTTGGTAGGATCATTCCAAGGATTTTTGTTGCTCACTTCACTCTTATACATTCTTGCGGCTCTTTTCTACAATAAATTTTCCACCGGAGAGAGAGTCAGCTTTGATGAAACTGGTCAGTATCCTAGCCAGTATTCTAATTATTCTGCATGTTGAATACGACCCCAAACCCCTTCAAACTAGTATTAAGGTCATGAACGATTCTGCATTATAGAACTCCGTGATATGATTACTTAGTCTCTACCAGACAGCATGTGTGAATGGTAATTTGTAATAACAGGATGCTTAAACTATTAGATAATTAGCTTTGTAATTAGTTTCATAATCTATATAAATTAGCTGACTGGTTGCTTTGCTAGCTTAACCCTGTACCTTTGTTTAATTTTGGTAATCGGTTGCATGCATAATTTGTTGTCAGCAGATTCGTGAACAAGTTTTGAGACATCTCGTCGTAAAAACCTTAGTTGATGAGGCGTGCTGAGTCATCTACTGCAACAGAAGGAGCAAACTTGTCGAGTATCGAGAATGCAGAGTGGTAGAACCTGTAAAATAAAAAAAATCCTCCTGTTAGTTTCCTATATAAAGCCAAAAGAAATGTACAGTACGTGATTTTTGCTGTCCCGACTGTGCTGAGAATCTGATTATCCCTTGCATTCAAGGTTTAACCGAAATAAATAAATAAAATCTTGAAAGGAAGTGATAAATTGCTGGAAGTCTTTCATTTGCCGACCTGTTTCTTCTGTTCAGTCATGAATTTATGTATCTGTCTCTTTATGATGGCATTGACCTCGATCTCTCTAGTCGACCTGTAAAATCTGAAAAATGAATTGCTGCAGGGATGGAAGACGAGGAGCATAGCAGCAGCACCAGTGGCATAGTCTTTTCGACATGTAAGTTGGGTAGTCTGAGTTTGAACCTAGAAAAAAATTAATTGCGTTGAGATGAACGTAAAACTGCCATCTAGGGTGCAAATAGAGAACGCTTCACATTTCCAAAATCGTTGTCTTTAGCCTGAAGCCCTGTTTCTTAATTTCCACCGCACATTTAATATAACTAAGAAGCTTTATTGCACTTAGCTTGTTGCAGCAAGGTGTTAGTTTCAACCATTGAGGTTTTGTTTTACGTATTTATTAAAACTTCTACACATTTTATTCTCTTTTTTTCAAAAAAGGAAAAATTACTTAGCAACGCTTAGTAGGCTTCTCTCTCTTTTTTTTCTGGGATGTTAATGTATTATTCCTTTAAATAAACTTTAAAGTAAAAGCAGCAGTGACGATTATTGCATGGCGACCGGTCAGTTTACTTTCTGGGTTTGACTTTAGTTTTTGCAAACTGCTTAAAATTGGCTGACAGTGGAGGCTTGGATAGTTTTCGTTTTTTTTCTCAGCAATCGAGATATTTATTGCGATACATTCGTTACATCATTACATTCATTACATACTACGTGAAGACATATATTTAATTTATAGTGATTTTTTCTGTTCTTATTTTTTATATTAATAATCAACATTTATATTTAATATTATTTTTTACACTAATAATTACTATAAATATAAAAAATATTTATTATAGTTAATTTTAATAATATTTTTACGTGAACAATTGTCATAAATATAATGCAATTAAAATTCATAAAAAACGAGTAGTGACCACAATTTGACTCTTGACTGACAATTCACTCATTTGCATTGGCCATAGGTTGGGGCATCGGTGCGGCCGCCGAAAAATTTTGCCTTGCGTGTCCTGTTTTATGCACGATGTTTTCCCTGAAAAACCTTAAGTGCTCAAGCCAAACGGGTAACTAATCACTGTCAACGAGGTTGAGCAAATTGCTAGTAATATTTAATTAATGAGTTCTTAAGATGATCCAGTTTCACAACGCTAATTATAAAATCCCTAAAAACAAAGCCGATTATTGAAAAGCCGATATACATCAACTAGACCCGCAGCATAGCTATATTCTTCACTATCCTTCAAGATGAAGGATCAGACCTAGGAGTAACTGTTCTTGAAACAGATCTGGAAGTCGGACTAGCACTTCTACTTCTAGAGTAGCTGTCACGAGACCGTCCCTCCCCGGAACTCTTGGAGCTTCTCCTACGCAGTGGGGAAATGCTTCGTGAATAACTCCTCCTTGAGCTGATCCTTCGCTTGCGGCTGACGCTATGTGAGCAGCTCCACCTAGAACTTCTCCTTGACCGCAGTGGTGTAGGGCTTCGAGAAACAGAGTGACAACGATGACTTCCATAGTATCGATCATCCTCTGAGTCATAGTAGGACCGGTCATGTCTCCTACTGTATCGGTCTTCTGGTGTGTAGGAACGATCCCGCCTTATATAGTATCGATCGTCAGGCGAGTAGGGACGATCCCGCCTTAGATAGTATCGATCGTCAGGCGAGTAGGAACGATCCCGCCTTCTATAGTATCGATCGTCAGGCGAGTAGGAACGATCCCGCCTTCTATAGTAACGGTCATATGGGGTGTAAGACCTCTCACGCCTTCTATAGTATCGATCATCAGTGGAGTAGGAACGGTCCCGTCTTCTGGAGTAGCGGTCATCTGGTGATCTGCTATAAGGGGTGCGAGAACGTGAGTACGACCTGCGCCAAGGGGTATAAGATCTGCTCCTACTCCTCTCAGATGAGTACCGAGGCGACCAACTCCGGCTCCTTGAATAATAAGAATAACGTGGAGATCGACGAGGTGAGTAACTTGGTGATCGGTGACGCCCTGTATGCAGAGAAGAAAATTATAAAACATAACCTAGTTGGCTCAAAATATCAAGTAACCCAACCAACTAAAACAATTAGAATTACAAAACTTAGGAAAAGGAGACATACCACGAATGGTTTTTAACCCCAAATACCTTCCTGGAGTAGGGGTTCTGCCCCTACGCCTCTTGGCCTGCAGTAAACACGACTCAAAACATTAGATAGTGAAATTATGAAAAGTCCAGAAATAAAAGGTGCCGGAAGAGTTGTTTTTCACTTAATTTCACTTAATTCTTTTTCTTTTCCCCGAAATTCGTGTTATAAATTTAAATAAACATGCAAAAGAATTGAAACAGCAAAGTCATAACAGTTAAAATAAAGAGAGAAATTCAGGGCATACAACCCTAACAGTCTGATTCTTGTTGTTGTGTTTGATTTGTTTGATTAGATGTAAGACTTTTGGAATTTGGTGAAGAACTTCTACAAACAGCTAAACCTGCTGCCACAAAAACTTCAAGTGGAAAGAAGGGAACAACTTTCAAACTCATAGTAACTAACCATCCATAATTCCAATGCAATTTAAGCAAGGATCAATTACTAATAACTATCAAAGCAGCCACTAATCAACGATGAAACTGGACTCTGAATCTTTTACCTTCTCCACCATGATAACACGTCCTTCAAGAACAGAGCGATTCAAATACTTAATACAGCGTTCAGCTTCTTCAATAGTTGACATTGTAACAAAACCAAAGCCACGAGACTCCCTTGTCCAAGGATCAACCACAAGATGAACATCAACCACCTATAAATCAAGTTCCTCATTATAAGAACTCCCAAAGCGCATATAAATAGTGCTGGACCATATAGAAAAGGTTGAATTATATATAAAATTTGCAAATGAAATGAATCTTTTTTTTTTTTTTTTTTTTTTTTGTGGATAGCCAATATTCACATATTCGAACACGACAATAAAAACATCAAAAGTTGTACTCGTCCAAACCTTTCCCTCACTTGCAAAATGCTTCTCTAGTTCTCTCTTGGTGATCCGAGGTGACAAGCCTGTCACATACAAATTGTTCCCAGGATTTTCAACATCACTTTCAGCACTCCTACCAATCAAAAAGAATAAAAAAAAAAAATTCAAATGGGCAAAACACATATCAAAATTTCGAGGAAGTAAAAACAACATAAGCAGCAAATCAGAACTAGACGAATAAAAAAAAAATACCTCGAACGACTCCTTGACCTCGACAAAGATCTCGAGACAGACCTGCAGTACCGCTTGTACGGTGAAGGAGAACGAGAATAGCTTGACCTCCTAGAGTAGGACATCTGGCAAGATGAACATAACATACAGATCAGTACTTTAATTCCCAAACAGAAACCTTTAGTTACAGCCTCCCCTTTACAATGTAAATACATAATTTATTCATATTTAAAAAGCGTTTCCATTGGGCAAAGAAGAAAACTTTTTTTCTTAACTCAAAAAATCAAAATTCACCACATTCTGATCCACAACCAATTGATCAGAAATTTTAAACCCAAAATTTCCTTTAAATTTCACCTACCTGGTTAAATGAGAAAACTAATAACAGGTAAAAGACTCTTAGAATTTAAATATTATATATATTGATATAAGTACTTAGGTCGGTCGTTTATTATAGCTGCAGATAAAAAAAAAAAAACCAATTGTTGCCTAATATTATATTAAAAGTGAATTTTTACTTGTTATTGTAAAATTTTGTTATTTGAGGAAACAAGATTCAAATTAACTCTCAATTTAGCAAGTAATCAAAAAAAAAATTAAGGGCATACATATCTCTCATCATAAAAAGAAGGGAAATTCAAATAATAATCATTTATTAAAAAAATTCCAAGAAATACAGATCGATTATGTAAACAACAAATAAAAATTGATTAATTTTATGGAAATAAATTAGATTACAGTCAATAGGTTACCTTTGAAGAGATGAACTGTTAAACGCTGACTATCGAGTTCTTTAGATCTCTCGTCGGCCTTTTCTTGATATCGAGGATTTGCTCCGCTTACGCAGCTAAAGATTTAGAAGACATTAGAACAATTGGGTATAACGATTTCATATATAGAAAAGAGCTGACAGAAGTTTCTGGAGAAGCGGACGTGATGGGTGCATTAAAATTGGGTTGAATTCTTCCCTTCTGCTCCGTGGGCTTTTTGGTCATTCCATTGGGTTTGTTTTCTTGTTAGAGAAATTGAAGGTTCGACTTGAGGGAATTTTATTTTGATTTTTATGTGATCTAGAACTTTATATATAACATAAATTATATATATAAATATATAAAAAAAAGATAATGGCTTGCAATTGAAACACACTTGTTTGATAGCTACATAAAAAATAAATAAAATGTATCATAAAATTTGACATAAAAAAAATTTAAATCAAATATAAATTAATAAATATCATAAAATTTATATAATTTAAATTATTAATATATTAAAATTTATATAAAAATAAAATATTTTAAATATGATTATAAGTAATCCTCAATATGCTGGCAACTAATATATCACAAGGAAGCCATTCAGTGGAACTCTGGTGTCCTCCGTGCTCGCAACATCTACTAGGATTTAGCCGTCAGTATGAACCTAAATAAATCAAGTAGAATGGTAGTCGACCTATGACCTAATGCAAGACCAGCTTGACACTAAACTGGAACTGCAATATGGTGATCCTTTACTGCTGGGACGACTCGGATTTGGCAGAAGCTGAGGATGGGCCTGAAGGTGCAGAGCCAGAGGGGGCAGACACTGACGGTCCACTCGCAGGGGGTTTGTTGACAATGGGTGGAGGCAGCCCTGGTGGCCCTGATTGTTGACACTGCTGGGTTGTTTGTGAGGCCTGAGGAGGAGGTGGCATTGCGGAAAGATACGGAAGATACTGTTGGTAAGGTGGAATTGGTGGCATTTATCCATAAGGTGGATAAAGCTCATTGTGATACTGCCCACACGGCGGTGGGGGCGGTGGCATGGCTTGAAAGCATACTGCTGGCCTTGTTGCAGTTTTTCGAGTACGGTTTTGTTTCCCCCATCTCGGGTTGGAACAAGTGCACCCATTCTTTGAGGATCCATTGATGGGTAGAAGGTTCTCTCTTGCTCATGTGGGGCTGGCATGTTGAAGTAGTGCATTGGTAGTGGCTGATCCTGACTGCCAGATGTTGAAACTGATTCTGCTGCTGAGATATAACTGCTCGTGGTAACATTCCACTTTGAGCTACGGATGCCTGCTGCCTTGATCCCTCCGAGGTTTCTGACTCGGGTTTTGGGGCATGTGGTTTACCCCACATATGCTTCAGCCTCAGACCCTTAATACCCAGCTTATTAGAGAGCTCTTCCCCATCATTCTCTGCACCTTCTTGGCTTGTATAGGTCACAAAAGCACAAGCTTTGTCGAGCACCATCTTTATGGACTCGATTTCAACATGGGCATAGAAGTTCTCTTAAATCCTGCTCATTAATCCTTTTATCAAGCCCACCCACGTAGAGGGTTCTTATGCTTTCATCCTCAGGAGGTTCCAAAGAAGGCATCTCATCAGCCTTGTTGAGTAGCTTCAGTGCCACGAGATCATTCACCTGAGATGTTTAGAAGTAAGAGAAAGGAAAGAAGGGAATGGGTTAATAAGAGGCTTTTAACGAATCACAGACGCCAAGCATGAGAATTTAGATTGCTCAGTTGAACGCATAGGTCTGTTCATAACAACTCAAGTTTGTCTTCATGCTACAGCCTCAGCAAGAGCATTTACAAAAATATCATCAAACTGAACCTTACCCACGCACATGAAGGAAGAGAGATTGATTGGACCATCAGTTTATTTACCGGAAACTACTATAGTTAAACCAATTATCTCATGTATGCCACTGAGTTATTAACCATGTAAAAAGGGAGAAAAAAAAAATTAAGGCGGCGACATCTGCTAGAGCATTACCATGAGCAAAAACTAGAACAAATATCGTGGACACATTAATTGAGCTAAAGGCGCACCAGCCATAGATAATGATCAGCCTTAGCCATATATGAGTAATGCCTTTTACTTAGTTATGGACCAGTATTCTGCTGATAGCCAATGCATTGCAAGCACCATTAACGCAACAGCCGGCAATATATATATATATATCCAAGAATTGGACTTACCCATAGTAACGGTTTTTTATGTTTTGCTGAGACAACTCCCCAATTTCAGGCATCTCATGCCTATAAGGGCACTCAGCACCTCTTGTGCATTCACCCGCACATAGAAACTGCAAAAATGTGCTCGATTTCTTTTGTAGTAAGGTGCTGTTCTTTGCAGTTTCAGGATTGCGTCACTTGGTCTTACTTTTCCATAAGAAGATTCATAATCTAAACCAGCTCTTGCCTGCACTCCATGAGTTATTTAAATCAGCATAACAGGTGATTAGGAGAAGAAAAATAAGATAGAGGTGATTAGGATGATCGATAAAACAGACAAGTATACCAAACATTCAAGGCCCATCTCATTGGTGCTACATCAAGGAGATATTTAATTCTACAGAATTGAACACGGCTATAATGTTCATACACATAAATTGGGGCAGGAAAAGGAGTACACAAGGGTAAAAGGAGAAATAGTGAAGTACTGAGTACTTAGTTGTGGAATACATCAAAAACTAAAAATGTAACATTTATTTAAATACATGGTTTGGTTTTAGTTTACCGTCAGACGATATACAAAGAAGAGTATTCTACAAGCTGAATATATCAAGTAAATTAACCTCCAAAGGAGAAAGGAGCTAAAATTCATGCCAGAAAGCAATCAAACTGCATGAAACCATAGACATTACAGCAGCTCTTAAATAATCCATAATAAGGACTCATTAAGTACCATAATTCCGTAAATAAATCCTATGATTGGCCAAACGAAACTTAAGCTCTCAATGTAACCTTGCAGTTGGGCTATCCAACCAAGCACAAAAACAATTCACATTCATAAAATAATGAATTAGCAAAATCTCAGAGGTAACCACTCCTACCCAACAAAAACTATTAGAAACAGAACAAAGGGAAGAGGAATACAAATAGGAGGTGAAAAGGAGATTCTATACCAGTAGGCATGAATTAAATGAATAGGAGGGCGAAGGGTGTAAGGTATTTTTGACAATTCTCTTTGTCAATGAAGTATAGATATCAAAAATCCGCACAGCATTAAAATATTTGTCAATATGATACATATCATTCTCAAGCATGCATATAAAAGTGATAAATGCAAGATGGTTATGGGTTACCACTATCCCATCTATACAAGCACTAGACACATAGCTTAACATATAACAGCATCAGTTCATCTAGACAAGAAATCGAAGCTCTTGTAGAAGACGAATAAATTTGCATAAACACCAGGTTAGACTGATGATTGAGTAATAATGGTACTAACAGGCACAATTCACTTTGTTTAAGAAATGTTACAACCTATCCTCTAGTTGGTCGAATGCACTAAAAATCCATAGTAATTCAGAGCATAAAAGAAAACAGTGAACATCAAAGTTGACTTTAAAGTTCAAATAACCACAGTTACTTCTTAAAGCAATAACAAAATCAGAGCTCTTAATCACGATTTCACAAACATACGTACCCTAGGGTCATGCTCCTCAGCAAAATACTCTCTATTAACATCACTCGTTGAAATGGCATCATTGGAATTTATACTAAGAGCCGTATCGCGAACTTGAACCAGCAATCAATATTCAAGGTCCACAAGGCGAACTTGAAAAACATTTTTCACTTTACTACACGTTTGGCAAATTTCAGTTGTCTTATATCTAGCATCTCGGCCTGGCCTCCGTCTAAAAACAGTAAATGCCCGCGTACAAATCTTCCATTCCTTATCATAATCAGGTCCAGTCTGTGCAAAATGTAAAGGTAAATTTTTGCATTGATTTTCTTTTCCAAAAATAAATAAGAAGAAGTAAATCAATTTAGTACCATTCGAACATATGGATGATCACCAAGGCATGACTCGCAAATAATAGGGAAATCAGAGCTCTCCCAGCCATCTGCCTCGTGATCTCTTAATAATCTATGCGCCATTTTGAAAGCTTTAAAGAAAAAAGTGAAGTGTAATAGATTCAAAAGAAAAGTAGACCGTAGAAATCTTACAAACAACAGATCAAAAGACAAAAGAAGAAGAAATCAGAAGAAATTTATTAGAACTTAAAATCAAATATTTGATTTCCCGATTTAGGTCAAACGTAGTTGAAGTTGATTGGCAAATGATGGATGAGGCGAGCGAGAACTTAAAGAACTGGATTCAATTTTTCCTTTTCTTTGGGTTTTTCCATGTTCTCTCTCTCTCTCTCTCTCCTTCGGGGGGGGGGAGTGGCTTCACCGTGTATTTAGCGGGAATGGGCCTATTTAAAATAACTTTTGAGGCTAGAGTTGGAGCAGTTGGGGCTCTTAAATTTTGCCGAATTCAGTCCAAGGTTTGGTATTCTCAGTATTTAAGCCCAATGTCGTTCAGTTGGGCTCAATCATGTAAAACGTTCCAAAATCCCAATGCTGCTTTATTTTCTCTTAATTTTACAACCTGGGAAATTTTTGAGTTCCTAGCAGCTAAACAAGGCCCCTAAAGTCCCAAACTCTGCTCAGTGCACACTCACGCGCGCGCCGGTGCTCGGAAAATTAATACTTTCCCTTTTCTAAACTTTAGACAAAACCCGCGAAAAAGCTTTCGAATCAAAAACCAGACACTAAACCTCCCTGCAACACGTTCAATTCCCGGAACATCTGAGCACTGGCAAATGAAACCGATCCAAGCAGCAAATGGGTTCAGTTTCCGTATTGGATTCTCTGGTCACAGCGGCCACCTCAGAGTCGAGCCTCTCTACACCGAGGAGCACGATAACCCTATCAAATCTCTCCCCGACTTTGTTCTTGTAAATTTCTTTTTCCAGTTTTATCACATCCAAACAGTTAGCTATTTTTGATTTTTACATTTCTTTTCTTCTTTCTGTCGAAAAGGTTTAAGTTAAGAGTTGCTTCGCCGGTGTCTAGGGTTTTTTAGTAACTTACTTTTCTATTTCCATGTGTGTTTCAGCCGCCCGCGTTTCCGAGGGAAACACCTGAATCGATTAAGGAGCATATAAAGGAGAAATATCTTCTACCTAGATTGGACGAGGATGCTTTTTCTCCTGAAAAAGCTGGAAAGCAGTGGGATTTTGACTGGTTTGCCAGGGCGAATATACCATTGGAGCCATCAATGCCAAGAACTGTAATGGTTCCAGTCTGGGAATTACCTTTCAGACGGTGCAAGGATGGATCAACTGAAGGAAAGTGGGAACCTAATTCAATGCAGGTGTGGTTTGCAATTGCTAATATTATATTTTGAATGCCTTTTGGCATTAATTAGTGGTGTAGGATTTCCTTTTCGTGGTACTTCTATATATATATATTTTTTAATACGCAGAGTTGGAATCTTATATTGTTTAGGTGGACGTATCAGAACTAGTGGTTGGGGGTGAAGTGCCTAGTTCTTTTACGCGCGCGTTTGGTGGTGGTGCCAAAGATATTGTGAGAGGAAGCATTAATAACCATCCTTTTCGTCCAGGAGGCTTGGAGGATCAATCTGTAGAGAGGGTTCTTCCTGATGGTGCATCTAATGGTGAGTGGGTTAGAGAGGTGCTAAATGGTGGTCCTGCTCAGACAATTCCTCCAGGCTTTAAGCAAGGGTTAAACCTTGGTGATCTTCCGGTAATCTTATTAATAAATCATTGAACTTGAAGTATTTTTTTTTCCTTTTAAATCAGAGGGTCTTTTTTTACTGTTGTTTGTTCCTAATTCTTTTGCATGTCCAATTCCGAAGGCACATCCTTGCTCATGGACTGTTTACAAGGACCAAAGTGCAGACAATAACACATCAGTTGGAAAATTGGTTCGTGTTTTGCATCACTGTATTTTATTCCCATTGACGCTACTACAATCTGTTAGTTACTGGACTTTGTTTTGCATACATATTGTCGAGATTGAATGTACTTAAACCTGGTGAATGGTAATATCATAACAATAGTACAAATGTCATATACGTGAATTTCCCCAGAAACATTTATGAATAATGGTTCATTGTCTTATGTTTAATCTGTGCTTTGCATCTTCATGGTGTTTTCAGAGTGATTTGTCTGTACAATTTGACGACTTGTTCAAGAAAGCCTGGGAAGTGGATGTTGCTGAATTTGACAAAGACGGTATGCATGACTCGAACTATGCTCTCTTCATTTGTGCTTAAAGTTGTGGTCTCATGGGCAAAAGCGTATGTAAACACTTGAAGAGCTTTGCCTTGGTTTTGTTCGGCTGATGAAAAATAAACTGTATCAGCACATGATTGAGATTTAGTTGCCATTAGAGAGGAGTGCAAGCATTTTTTATTTTATTTTCTTTTTTTTGGGGGGCTGGAGGAGTTATCGGATGATAGTAAAAAAAGTTTAGGCCTTTAAACTGACTGTGATGTGTCAGGGTTGGTATTGATCTAGAGGTTGCCTGCTTGCTAAAGTTTTATATTTAGTGGATTGTACATTCACTTAAAATCCATTTGGGCTATTTTTTGAAAAAAGGATTATATTGTTATCATGACTGGAATTTTGTATATGTAATCCAGATCTATGCTAAGATCTTGGCTTTATAGGGCAATTATGAATGTTTCTTTTTTTTTTTTTTCTTTTTATTTGGAATAACATTAAGTTGCATGAGGTTGGCCCAATCCCTTTGGATCCTTTCAACAATTGGGTACACTATTTGAAGCTGCCTTGGAAAAAAAGTGCTGCTTTATGTCTACATTGCTTAAGATTGACATTTCTCTGTATTTAATGTATGTGACCTGCACCCATAGAAGACAGGTAATTAATTGAAATCTTGCTTTCTTCCATTTTAGTTTTCTAGTCTACTCATTTAAGAAATGCTAGGAACTTTTAGCCTATGAAAGAATGTTTAACTTCCATTGTACTCATGTTCAAAAATGGTTTGCAAGTTATGGTCCATGAAGATTTTGTTTGACTGACACTTTTTCCCCTCTTATTTGCTGAATTAATTCATTGGTTTTGTTGCTAATGCAATCTGGATAGAAGGGCATTCATCAGAATCTGGTTCTGTTAAATCAGAAGCTGAAGCATACCAGGCTGATGTTCTCAATGATCTTGATACTGGATCATCTCCTTTGGATGAGATTTTATCAGTTGAAACTGAAAAATTAGATGAGAGCAGTGACGTGGGTGGTCAGCAACAAAAAGAGGTTAAGTAGTCGGAAGGCAGTTACATCAATTTGTCACATATGGAACACTCTCCTTTCTGTGTAGCCTTTCTTCATTATTATGCCCTTTTGATATTGATTTTGGTTAGTGAAACCATTTATTTACAGGCTTGGGCTGTTAGTGAAGGTCGTGAATGGATTGCAGATCAGTTTCATGAACTAATTCCTGACATGGCAATCGAATTTCCTTTTGAGTTGGATATATTCCAGAAGGAGGTACCTATCTTGAAAATTTATTTTACGCTTTCAATGAAATAGATATATTATGGTTAGCATAGGAAATAATGTTGCCAGACTTCTGAAAATAACTGATCCTTTAAACCTTTAATTAAAACGGATTCCTCAACACGATTCAGATTCTATTAAGAATCTGCTCTTTAGTGGAATCTTGACTGATCAAGTGATCCAAAACACATTTATATGTCTATGTCATCCTTTTGGTTTTCTATTGCTCAAGCTTGTACAACTGTCAAAGTGTCATTTATCTCTGTTACGTGTTTCCTCCCATTTACAAAAGCATTGAGCTGTGCCCTTTTACCCGGTTGGATTAACTTTTATTTTTTCATGTGTGAGAGCTTGTTGTTTTTTGTTTTATTTGACATTTTGACTTGAATATCTCTTGAACTGAATATGATTAGGGTATCATAAGTGCTTCAAAGAAACCCTTCTTTCTTTGGAGTATCTATTCCCGTGAATAACGTAATTACCTTAAGTTCATCCACTTATAAAACCTTTGCATCAGTTCTTTTTTTTTTTGCCTTTTTCTGCGTATGATTTGCAGTCTATTTTGCCTATAAGGGCATCTCTTTATCTTCTATAACAAGCTGCTCATATGAATATTTTGTTTATTGTGATGATTACAGGCTATTTATTATTTGGAAAAGGGAGAGTCCGTTTTTGTGGCGGCTCATACATCTGCTGGAAAAACTGTTGTTGCAGAATACGCATTTGCCTTGGCATCAAAAGTATGATAATTGTTTTGGTTTTTGCTCGTAAATCTATATACGTTGTTTTGGTTTTTGTTAACTGGAGATGTGACGAATCCTTTACACTGATTAAGAACCAGAGGCCATATCATTTTGATTTTCAAGTTTCTGAGGTTCTATGCCAAATCTGATTTAGTTTCAATTTCTGATAAGTTCTCATATCATGCAGCATTGCACTAGAGCTGTGTATACTGCTCCAATTAAAACAATCAGCAATCAGAAGTATAGAGATTTCTGTGGGAAATTTGATGTTGGCCTTCTCACTGGCGATGTTAGTTTGAGGCCAGAGGCTTCTTGTCTCATCATGACGACTGAAATATTAAGGTCAATGCTATATCGGGGTGCAGATATTATTCGTGATATTGAATGGGTAAAAGGGGTTTTATTTGGCATTCCTTTATATTGATGCTTCATTAATTCTTTTGCTGCTGAATGCTTTTGTTAGTTCCTTTTAAATATGAATATTTAAGATGTTGCTTTCTGTTGTGACTATGTGAACATAGGTTAT
>JBBYHO010000008.1:3268003-3281375 GCA_038382025.1 Adansonia gregorii | reverse complement strand
TGTGTGTGTTTATATATGATTATATATTTATGTTTCCTTATTTATTAATTTATGTATAAATGATAACTTATTTATTACTACTGTTTAATAAATAATAATTCTATCTAGAGAATTATAATTTTATTTATTACTATCCATTACTTAATTCTAATTTTCAGATAGTATCTTACTTCAATCTTTTAACATAAACTTAAAAGATATTGGCAAAATAACCAAATCACCCCATTTTTTATAATAATTTATCAAAATAATGTTATTTTGAAATAAATTACTAATCTACTATTGTTTTTACCACACCAGAAAACATCAAACTTAAAGCCGTTTCTGACATCGAAACAGTGAATCGCGCAACGCTTATGACGTAGAAACATCATCAATGTTTGTGTCAACATTATTGATGTTTTCAGTAGCGTTTTTACTGTGGCACAATAGTTATTTCTTGTTGTTGTTAGGGTTATTATAAATATAAATATAATTTAATAATTTAATTTAATGCATATTTTAATATATTAAAAATAATTAGAATAAAAAATTATACTATTATAATATAATTATAAGTTTTATTATATCGTAAAAACAATTAAGAAAGTAAATTACGACAAAAATTGTTTCATTTAGGATTCATGACGGTAAATTACTTATTAGGATAAAAATTATATATTCTTAAACTATTTAATTTCATTTGTTTACTTTAAAATTTCAATTTGGGCTTTCAATAAAAATGAGAGAATAATAGCAATCGTGTAATTATTGTTTAGTATTTTTAAGGGGTAAAACAATTACTAAAAAAAAATGTTTCATTTACAAAATCCATGTCATGTCAAAATAGATTTTTTATTTTTATTTATTCATCGCTTTCTTTAAGATTAGTTTCTGATTTACGGTTTCTTTTTACAATTTATAAATTAAATTAAAATTGTATGAAATGAAATATTAATATACTGTGAGAGCTGATAACTAACAACTCCATAAATCATTGAAACTGGAACACTAGTAGCAAAGGTGGGAATAATGGACTTTGTCTCAATGCTCAACCATAAGATCGTATCGTTTCTTTCATTCTGTAGCTTATAAACAAAATAAGCATTCTAGTCCACAAAATTTTGGGAAATACTCCGGGACTGGTTGGGGGAATCAAAGCAGTAGTGGTGGTCAGAATGACTGGGGCTCGAGGAGATCAACATGGTTGATGCTTATTGACAAGCTCTCAAAGAAGTCATTATTACCTGTAAGTTACATGTTATTTAAATGCGCAACGTGTTTGGTTTAGTTTGTGTTTGAATTGACGGTGATAGCTTTTCAGTTGGTTTCTTTGTTTTCTCCTATCTTAAACAACAAATGGAAATGAAAACACAGCAATTTTAAAGAGACCAACAGCTTAAAGAAAATCTTCTGGAAGCAACAGAGGCAAAGATCAGGAAAAAGTGCTGTCAAATATATTTCTGCGTTATACTTGATTACTGATTTTTTTTTTTTTTCAAATGGATTGTATTTTTAGTTCTAATAACTGCCGCAAAGCTTGCAATATTCACTGCCATCCAGCATCCGGTTTGATCCATTGTATCATTGGTTTCTTTGTGTTGGTGAATGTTTTGAGTGGATATTTACTTTCTGGTGATCAAGTCCGAGAAACAGTCAAGTCTGGGGTGTTCCTGCTCACTTTTATGTTCATCCTCAATCAACGCACTTTTTCATTGCCAATTTAACCGGGACTCTCTGAATATTTTTACCTAGATGGCTTCATTAGTTATAATAATTAAATAAAAAATATGTTTATAGAATCAATGTTTCTTTCCCTACGTTTTTACCCATTCTTTCTTTGCTGACAATTTTTGCTATTTCCTTCATGCAGGTGGTTATATTTGGTTTCTCGAAGAATCAATGTGATAAATCAGCTGACAGCATCTCGGGGACTGACCTCACTAGTAGTTCTGAGAAAAGGGAGATTCGTGTTTTTTGTGATAAAGCTTTTTCACGGCTAAAGGGATCTGATCGTAACTTACCTCAGGTTTGATCTTCTACATTCTCAATTTTAAATTGGTATAAATCCTTTTTGCTTCAGAGTTTCTAATTTGATTTGATGTATAGGTTGTCAGAGTTCGGGGCCTCCTTTTAAGAGGAATTAGTGTACATCATGCAGGTTTGCTTCCAATTGTTAAGGAAGTTGTTGAGATGCTCTTCTGTCAAGGTGTGATTAAGGTAAAAATGTTCAACTGCTGTTCTGGTTTGCAGTTTGACGTCCTCATTTGACTTCTCGGCTTTCAAAATGATGCTGCATTTTGTGTTTATAGGAGAATATTTTGGAACCCATCTTAGTTTGGTATTATTATTAGGATTTGTTTTAGCCCCTATTTTGCTTTCTTTTGGACAGTTTAGATGGGCAAATTAGTTACTGCTTCTTGTTATTTATGTTGCAGGTTTTGTTTTCAGCAGAGACATCTGCAATGGGGGTTAATGCTCCAGCCAGAACGGTGAGTGATATGTGATGTTGTTTGTATTGGTGCCAAAAAGGATTACAGTTACATATTTCATGGCCTGGACTGCCTTATTGGGTTGCTTAATTGGATTGACTCAGGACTGAGTTTGTCTACTCTGCTTCAGCTGACTAACTTTTGGATGGAATGTGGCCTAATGGGCTTACAAATTGTTATTTCGCACAAGACGCCCTCTCTTTTTTGTGCCTATATTTGAAGTATTGATGATTGGCAAATGCTAATTTGTGCTTTTACACAAGTTAGCACGTTTTATTGTGGAAACATTAGTCTTCTTGCAACTAAGCATTTTAGTATTCTTATATTCTATGCTACTTTCTTTAATCTGATGTTGACTTGAATTAAGATATTTTGCAGGTTGTCTTTGATACATTAAGGAAGTTTGATGGCAAGGAATTTAGACAGGTACTTCCTGGGGAGTACACCCAAATGGCAAGTCGTGCTGGCAGAAGAGGACTTGATAAAATTGGTACAGTTATCGTGATGTGCCGTGATGAAATCCCAGACGAGAGGGTTTTGAAACTTGTTATAGCTGGAACTCCAACTAAGCTTGAATCTCAACAGTTCCGATTGACATATATCATGATCCTGCATCTCCTTCGTGTGGAAGAACTGAAGGTAATTTATAGTTTTGGAGTAGACAGGAGCTATTTTTCAACTGCTATTTAGCAATTTTGAGATCCAAATATTTGAAAATTTATGATGTTGCTCATTCTTCACCATTTTGGCATTGCATGACTGTTTCATTTTTTTTACTGTGCATGGATGAGAGACCTTTTAAAATGTAGGATGTTACACATCTCTGATTTTTTGTGTCACTTTGCGTGATCTCTAGTGTATTATGGTTTATTTTTAGCAGCTTTTCTGTGATTTTCTTTCTTTTCTTCTGTCAGTCAGGTTGATGTTTGATTTGATATAAACCCTTTGAACTCTGTCTAGACCTTGTGCAAGTGTGGGTGGCTTCCTAAGAAGGCCAAAGATGCTAGAGAAACGTGGGGGAGTTGAACTATATTAAGATTTCCTTTAATGGTTACACTAAGGAGAAGCAGATCACCATTATCTATAAATATTGGAGCATATGGGAAGTGTGTGGAAGAGTCCGGGTATATTAATATTTCCTTGAGTTGTTACACCGAGGAGAAATAGATTAACGTTATTTGTAAATATCGAAGCGTATGGGAAACACGGGAAAGAGCATAAGCATATTAAGTTTTCCTGAAGTGTTTAAACTAAGGAGTAGATCACTATTGTACGTAAATATTGGAGCATATGGGAAGCGTGTGGAAAAGTCTCAGGATTTCCTTGGATGTTTACAATCAGGAGGAGCAGATCACCACTGTCTGTAAATATTTGAGCATAGGTGAAACATGGGGAAGAGTCTAGGTATATTAAGACTTCCTTGAGTGGTTACACTGAGGAGCTAATGAACATTGTCCATTTTGGGTCATATACATAAATCTACTTTAGGGTTTGGTGGAAGTTCGTTAAATATTGAATACCATTTTTAGGAATGTTTAGTATTAATTGTTGTTTATTTTTGTTGGTCATTTGATATGTCAATTGTTTATATTCTTAATTGTCCATTTATTAAAAAAGAAATTAACAAAATATCCCAAATACATAATAATGTAAAAATATCCAAAAATATCCAAAACCCATAATGTCATTGAGATGGTCTAGGGTAATTTCTAGGTAATCTATTGTAAATACCTAATTTCGTTCGGGTTTCATTTTTGATAATTCTGAATATTCAAAATTGAGAACTTAATAACAATCCTCCTTGGGAATAATATTTTTTTCAGATAAATTAGACATTATCAAAACCTTTTTATTCATAGTTAAATGGTCGCAAGTTGACGTGATAGACAAAAGAATCACATTTTGATCTCTAATTTCGAATATACAAGATGAATATTTAGGAGAAAATTCATTTTTCATGTTTTCTTACCAAAATTTTGAAATATGTTTTTGCAAACAATACCACGATCAAATTTTTCATTTTTAAGAATTTTTAGAAAATTTTTCATTAAACTTGAGAGGTTACCTATCATATAATTATACCGATGCCTGTATAATATTTATCCTGATATGTACTCCAAAAAGTTAGAAATATTCAAAAAAAAAATTCATATTGGCATTTTATACCATAGGGAGTCAATTTATCCATTTTTGTGAGTAATCTTGAATTTTTCACAGTATTGTGAATTTTATACTGGTAAAATTTTTTCTCGTAAAATTATTTTGAATTCTAGATTTTCATCTTTACCATTTTGTAAATTAATATTTGGGGTAATATATCTTATATAATTCATTTTATATAAGTTCTAGTCTGTTCTTTGAAATTTTCTCGGCTCTAAAATACAAGCTTTCTTTTATCTGTAAAATTTTATGGTGAAATTTTTTCAAGTTTTCAATTTCAAAATTGTTTAAAAATTTGCATTTAATTACCATTAAATCAGTTTTTTTCAAAATTCATTTTATTCTATAAGTTTTACATTTTTCCCATTTTCAAAGTACAAAGTTTTCTGCACTGTATATTTTTTTCAAGAAAGTTTTTCTTAGTTTATAATTTTTAAAATTTTTAAAATATTATTACTTAATTTATATTAAATCAGTTTACGAAAATTACTTTTATTTTATCAGTTTTGCATTTTTTTTGAAATTCTCATTTTTTTGAAATACGAAGTTTTCTACTCTATAATTTTTTTGAAAAGATTTTTCTTAGTTTATAATTTTTAAAATTATTTAAATATTATTATTTATTCAATATTATATCAGTTTTGAAAATTTTAATTTAATTTATGAGTTTTAGAATTTTTTGTTACCAAGATACAGGTTTTATACTCTATAACTTTTTTCTATGAGATTTTTTTGAGTTTATATTGGTTAAAATACTTCAAATATTATTATTTAATTCATATTAGATCATATTTGAAAATTTCATGTCATTTATTTTTTATTTTTATTTTCTTTCATAATTTTGCCGTTTATGAAGTACAAAGTGTTTCTACTCTGTAAATTTTTTCGGTAAGTTTTTCTGAGTTTATAATTTTTAAAATTCCTTAAATATTATTATTTAATTAATATGAATTTAGTTTGAAAAAAATTAATTTATTTTATTTTCCATTTTTTTGCATATAATAATTTTTCCCCTGTAAGTGTTTTTCTCGTAAAATTTTTCGAGTTTGCTATTTTAATTTTTTTCCTTGTACATAAAAAAATTATTATTTTTATTATTAGATTGAATCAAATTGGTCATTTGAAATTTTATTTAAAAAAAATATAATTTTTAATTTTTAAAATTTAATCTTCTTAATTAATTTTTATGGTAGAATTTTACATATTATATACAAATATTAGTCAAAATATTTCTAAAAATCAATGATATCATGCATGACATTACTCATAAGGAGACAAGAGTCATAAATTTAAATCCAATCAATTTATTAAAAATCAAATCATATCTCAAACAAATCAAGTAAAAAAAAAAATCAAGAAATTATGACATGTAATAAATAAAAGGAAATTTTTAGAGATTTTAGGAGAACCTTTCGGCCATAAAGCATTCCACCATCATTGTTGCCGTCCACCACCTTAGAAAAACCATAGGGAAAATTCTCTCAAACAACTAAAGCTTTTTATATTTAAATTTAACCATTTTTTTTAGAAATTTTCCAAAACTTTTAAGTTTAAAAGCTTCTCAAGGTAATTTCACCTAAAAATTTTGCCATATTTGCTTACTGTTATCATTTTCTTCTTCGTTGTGAGTCAAAATCATGTTAAGCTCATGGATTTTTATCCATGTTGAAAGGCTAATATGTTAACAATGATCAATTTCCTATATATTTGTTGATATGCTTATTTTTTTAAAGCATGATTTTTTTAAGAAATATTTTTGTTTTTTATGTGATATTAATTTTGTTTAATGTATATGTTTACGGTTATGTTGTTATCCTTAATATTTTCATGTTAATATATGGATCTACATATTTATGTATTCATTTTTTATCATTTTATTTTTGTATTTAAACTTGATGATATTTATTCATACTTATTTTTATGATTTTGTGTTACAAAATATTGATGCGTATTTATTTCTTACTTTGGCCGAATCTGATATGAATTGGTAATGATGATTTTGTGCTTATTATTGTATTGATTTCATGTTTTAGCCTATTTTGTAAATATTAGAAATTTTAAAGACTAATTCATAAAATATGAATTTTTTTTTATGCCATGCTTGGCTTGGTCTAGAGCTTCATGGGCTATTAGAAAACTTATTTTATGTGTTTTGGAACATGTTTTAGGTAATTTTAACATTTTAGAAGTCATTTTGTAATTTTAAAAAGTTTAAGGACTAAAATGCAAAATATGCAAAAATTGTGTTTATGGCTTCATGTATATTTTTTATGATCTTTCGGTTAGTTCTCGACTGATTTGATCGTTTCCTGTGATGTTCTATGATGTTTTTTCATGTAGGGACTTAAATGTCAAGTTAGAAAAATTTAGAGATTAAATTACAAAAAAATGAAAAAAACATGCTTTATGGCTAAAAGTGCTTGTCAAAACCATTGTACATATTTTTGCCATGTTTTCTTTGTTGATTCTTTTCTGATCTGATGGCTCGTTGTGATGTTACGTGATATTTTATTATATAGAAGTTGAAATATAATTTTACAAAGTTTAAAGGTCATTTTGGTAAATTCTAGAATTATATTTTTTAACGCCAAGGTGTTAGCCGAATCTTTGTTGGTATTTTCTTGAATTTTTCGTATATATTTGCATATGATTTTTTATGATTTTTTAGGCTATGGTATTATGTAGGGACTAAAATGAAAATTTTATAATGCTTAGGGACTAAATAGCAAATTTTCATATTTATGGGGCAAAAATGGACATTTTACCTGTTTTAATGATTTCTATTATTTCAATGGCCTTCCGTAGGGATATAGAAATTTTCAAAACTTGTCGTATTTGTTCAGTCTTCTAAAGGATAAGAAATGTAATTTTCAAAAATTTAGGGGCTTGATTGCAAGTCAAACTTAAAATTTTAGCTTTTCCATTTAGAATAAATTTATCTATGTTTCATCATTTTACTGTGCATTAGGGTACCATAATACTTTCACATCGAAGGTAAATCCTAGGGGTATTTTGATAATTTTTTTAAAATCGAGCTTAGATAGTAACCGAGATACTTTTATGCCCAAAGTGCATATTTGGGATTGGTTTGTCTAGTTCTCATTATGGTAGTGTCCATTAGGGTATTGGGATAATATCGAAGGTACACACACACACTAAGGGCATTTTGATAATTTTCTTAAAATCGAATCCTACATAATAACCGGAATGTTTTTATGCCAAAGGTGCATACTTAGGATAGGTTTATCCAATTCTTATCATTTTAATGTCCATAAGGGTACCAAGATACTTTCACGTCGAAGGTACACCGTAGAGCCATTTTGGTAATTTTCTTAAAACCGAGTCCTAAATAGTAACCGAGATGCTTTTATGCCAAAGGTGAATATTTAGGATAGATTTATTTAGTTCTCATCTTTTAGTGCCTGTTAAAGTTACAAGGATACTTTCACGTCAAATTTATACTTTATAGGGTATTTTGGTAATTTTTTATCATGATGCTTTTATGCCAAAGGTGAATTTTTAAGATTTGTTTAGTCTTTTTAGGCCATTTTAAGGTCCATTAGGGTTACCAGGATACTTTCATGTTATACGTATACCCTAAGGTTATTTTCTTAATTTTTTTTAGTCTAGTCCTAGATAAGCATTAGGATGCTTTTACGCTGAAAATGCATGTTTAGGATAAGTCCACTCTTTTTCAATCATTTACGAGTCCTTAAAGGTTACTAAGATACTTTTATGTAAAAGGTATACCTTAGGGGTATTTTCATAATTTTTCATTAGAACCAAATCCTATATAAGTACTAGGATACTTTCACATGAAGGTATACATCAAGAATAAGTTCATCATATTAGGTCATTTCTAAGTCATAAAGCATGTATTTTAATAATAAAATTATTTTTATAAATAGAATAATGTCTCCTGATTAAATTAATATGTAGGATTTCTATTAGAATATATGAAAAATTTTATGGATTATTTTAATAGCGAGATATCCTTTTTAAATAGGAAGTTGAAATTTTACAATTTTGAGAAAATAAAACATTTCGTATTCGGCACGGTTCTCTAGCATGGTACGATAAAAAATTCATGTCCACTTGGTTCCTCGAGAAGGTATGAATAATTTTTTGATTTCTAAAAGTAATAAAATCCAACTTTCCTCGTAATAATAAACTAGTTTAATAAAATATTAAGAAAATTATTATTAGATATTAAATATTGAAACTAAATAAAAAATTAAATTTATTTTAATATATAATTAATAAGGTATCGATTGCTGGGCATCACAAGAAGGATGATCTTTACTTATGATTGTAACCGACTCCTGGACCTTTTTAAACGATCTCTGGTGTGGGTGTAAACCTCAGAGTTTGTTTTATGAGTTTCATAACCCTTAAAATATAAGCTCCGATAGGTGCCCAATCTCACTTAGCCAAAATAAAATTGATAGCGACTTAAAAAAATGATTATTTTATAACGACTATTTAAAAAAGTCAAGTGAACGATTCATCTCGATAACTCAATCTCAGAACAAAAAAATAATATTAATGATGATATAAACCCTTAAAAATAAAAAATAATTATATATATTTATATAAAAATAATAATTATATTTATTATTTTAAATTGAATTTATTAAAATTTATATCTAGGTCACGTTGCGACGTCTACATGAGGAACTGAAGTAGAGCCAGTGTAACATCATAGGAAAATATGAGCGAAGTGGTTGTTATGGGCTAGGATATTGTGATTTCTAAGTAAAAGGTGATAGGTACACATATAGTCACTAGAAGGATATGATTAGAAAACATATGCAGGTTGGTCAAGAATTGATGGCGGTTAAAAACTTGGAACCTAAATAGAAGCTAGTGGAGGAATAGGTGCTAGGTGAATAGGTTTTCTAGTATTAATGACCTGGGCCTAATGATGGCTCAGTTAAACTTAAAGGGTTTAAAACATCAAACTCGCTGCAAACTACATGTGGCCTTTTCCAATACTTCCTTTGACCTTGGCCCTCTATTTCCTTAGATATCGTGATGTCCTTTGCTGAAGGTGTCAGAAACTTTTGCTAAACAGCATGTTCATGCTCGTTCAATAGGTACAACATCCATTTTGCAAAATTCTCATACAATATCCATAGTCAAAATCTGCCCGGGTTCTAATGCCCATTTATGCAGTTGCTCTGCTATGTCAACTTGGAAAAAAAAATATAACAATGTCATAAATAAAGTAAAATACAAACTCATCTTGAAAATATCAAACGAAATTACTAACCACAACTTCAGCAAATGTTATACTCTAGAGGTATACTCAAAGTAGCAGATAAAGGCCCTTGCAATGGCATCCTAATAATGTATCTCTCTGTACATAGTTTCATGTGTCGATATACTGGCAATTTGTGTCTAGCCAAAATTATAAACTCTCTTGGCCAACGTGATAGAATGCAACTTCTGCAGTTGTTGCAAAGGCCTAAGAACAGGTTGGTCCATCTTAAACTAACGTAGCATGCTACTTGGTTGATGCCACTCGACAATGTGAAAGTATAAGGGGGGACCACTGCTTACCAGATGTCTCTACAATCAGTACAAAAATCTTAAAGTGTAATTTCAATCTTGACAATGCATGGCTGCCAAACACTATACAGAAAGAAAACCAATCTGGACAACATTAATCAAATTCCAAAATACTAATAATGCCAATTGAAACTTCACTTAAGTTAGTGGTTACTTCATCTAATTTCAAACAATCGAAAAAGTGTTGATCTATGCCATATATTTAAATGTCAAACAAATAAAACAATTAATAGGTAATATAAAATCAACAAATGCAATACATTAAATCACAAGTTAAGGCAAACCTATTTAAACCCAAATGGATGATATTGATTACAATCCGTAGCGTAACTAACTATTGAAGTTGGCTGATCTGATAATGTCAGTGCAAGGCTAAGGAATTCTAAATAAAGCCCAAAGCTGTAGTGGCTAATGTATTTCTCCAATCTCAATTCTGTCATAGTCAGTTGCTTTGCACATTTTTTTGTACAAATATGAAAGGCATGCAAATCTCTAGCTTTACTTCTCAGGTTTTTCCATGTCGAAAAAAAAGAAAGAAAGAAAGTATGTGCACAAATCTACTAGAAAGATCAGTAAATACCATACCTCTGATCAATATAAGGCAATAAGCCTATGAATGTCACTAAAGTGTCAGAACGACTACATTATCTGGAACAGCCCCAATGTTGATCAAGCCACATAACACTAGGCCGTGCACCATTGAATATCTCATTAGGTGGCACGACACTAGCAAGTTCTAGTAAGGCTCCTTCTATCCTTGTTAGTTATGCAGTCAAATTAAATCCAAAAATAGGAAGGCCGATAATAATACATTCATCCTTCAAGGTGATATTGCACTCTCTAGTAAGGACATGGAAGGTATGTGTCTCTTGCTTCCACCTCTAAACTAATGTGTACCTAACATGGGCAAGGCCAGTGAATCTTGGGCACCATAATTAAGGAATGGATAATGCAAGATGGTTTAGATGTTTGAACTTCTGAGAATGCTTGACATTTATATCATGATCAGCAACCCAAGTCCACATATGCTCCAAATATGTACTTGCTACAAGTGAAGTATTAAAGGACCCTTGGTTCTAGGTTTATGTGAATCACCATGTATAAAGCTATAATATGTAAAAGATAATTATATCAGTTTAAACAGATGTGAAAATTTAATATAACAATAATTAATTAGAAAAATAAACCAAAATACAAATAATTAATAACTTATATCTGATTGTCTAACAATTTAATTCCAATGACTAATTACACAAAAATTTATCAAATACAAACAAAAATAAGTGACTCCTTATATCAACAATTTAATAGAAATAATTACATTGTCAAATTGTCATAAAATACAAATTAAATGCAAACAAAAGTTACATCCTATATCAGTAAGATGGGCCTTCTTGTCATTCTTTCATGGAGTTGATCCACTGTTAGGATAGCTATGATAATTATGGCCAATCTCACTACATCATTTACATCTTTGCGTAGGTCTAGCTTCAACTCAATCTATCTTTTTTCTAATATAAGTTGATTTTGGACAACCTCGTTCTTTAAGCAACTAACAATTAGGCACCAATGTGATGGAAGGAGTCAATGGCCTCCATGGTTCATCCTTGATAGGGAACCCATGGCTGCCATACGCATTGCATATATATATTTATTCCATTTTATAGACATGATGGACATATTGCATAGGGTCAATGGCCATAGCTACATATGTTGCTAATACGTGCAAGCAAGGAAAATGCAATACTTAAAATAATCCGTGATCACACCAACATTTTTTATATTTAATATATATTTGACACCGCCCCATTATGTAATAGGGTTTACTACCTTTATCACATCAAATCTAGTAAATTGTCAATTGTTTTGACGTACTTGGTGATTGCGCACTTATTCATTGTCAACATGTAAGCATTTTAGCAAATCATCAATATGTTATATTGTCCTAATCTTTTTCATTGTTTTATTATATTAGTTGACAAAATCACTTGCCAATTTTTAGTATGTCATCAAACCAATGCAGTAATTGGTAGATTTTAATCACTCTTCAACACTCTGTTGATGTACTCTGACAAGTTGGTACTCATATGATCAAATCCTCGACCACCATCATATGCTAAATTCCATTGTTCCTTTGGAATTGAGTTTATCCAATCTTAAATATCTCCACCAATGAAAAACTCCTTCATTATAGCTTGAAATCTATGTTGATTAGGTTGATAACGTGGTATTAAAAAAAACAAAAACAAAATATTCTTACTAAGTCAACTAAAAGTTAAGAACAGTTAATTTGAATTTTTGCAAATTGTAATACCTGTGTTAATCAAATGTTTTTTAAGGATAAATTACTAAATTTGCTATTGAAATTGTTGGCAATATGTTGTATGCAGAATACATGATGAGAACTTGGTGGCTGCAATCCAAGTTGTGGATTCTTTAGTGCCTCAATGATGCTAGCATGTCGATCAGATATCAAACACAATTTCTCTTGTATGACATGAATACATGGGTAAACTAAGAAACAACTCGAATCATCATTTGTTTCCCTTCCCATCATAGCAAAAGCAAGTGGTAAAGGTTGTCTTTCTCATTGTTGGGTAATTGCGATGAAGAGTTTATGATGATATTTTTCATACAAGTGGGTACTGTCATTCTGTACAATTAGCTTACAAAATATGAGCCCATTAACACATGATTTAAAAATCCAGAATAAACAATGGAACTCTACGTTAGATTGGTTAACATGGTTATGCTCAAAAGTATTCATTGGTTTGTAACACCTCAGCCGTACCTCACATGTACAATTTTATTCCCTCTAACCATTTAGTCAATGTCTCACATGATCTGTTCCAATTACCAAAATTTTCACAACAGCTTTCTACTTACCTTCCCAGCTTTTTGTGAGACTTTCTACAAGAATCTAATCTGAATTTCGTTAATATTTAGGGAGATAGGCACATCAGGTTTTGCTCTAACCATCTCCAAAATGCTAGAATATGTCATTGTAGAGTCTAAACTCTGATTATCCTGTGACAGTGCTAGATTTACACAACTGTGAGGTCCATTATATTTTATAATCTACCACACATTCTACTGTTGGAACATTTTCAAAATAATGAAAGGTTATGTCTTTAAAGTAATGTCTCTTAATTATTTAATTAAGAGTAATG
>JBBYHO010000008.1:3241169-3258553 GCA_038382025.1 Adansonia gregorii | reverse complement strand
ATATATATATATATCATCGATAAAGATCGACTAGGTTCTTTAAGATTGTTGATGTCTTGAACGAACGGTTGAGCTGATTCGAGTGCCTAAGAAATTTTTACTTAAAAGGCTGAAGGTAATCAGGATATCAAAGTTTGGTCTTTGAATCATGCTCCAATACTTTAAATTACAATACGGATTCAGAGCATTTTCAGAAATATAAATGGAGAATAGTCCAAAAGGTTCGGTATTGCTCACTTATATAGTTGTTGGGTGCATGTCAATGTGATAAATATAAATCAAGTGTTGGTTATTTTTGAAGCTTTTATACAATCATGTACCCATCAAGTGTTTGGATGCTTGTAAATGATACATAATATCAATTTTAAAGGAAACATACAGGGGAAAAGCAACAAATCCCAGCAAAGCACTTTAAAACAGTTAAACTTGAACATTTATCATTTATCATTTATTATATATATTATGTATTAATTGTCAGAGGAAAAATTAGTAAGTAACCTATTTATTAAAATATTTTTCACATGTATTTTTAAGATCAATAATTAGTTCCTATTCTAGAAATAATAGCAAAGTATTAGCCACTATTCTTTGTATCTAGCCCCTTTGGTGCTTGAAGCGCTTTATTTTCACTATTTATCAATAGAAAATGTTCAAAAATCAAATCTCCACAATATATATATATATATATGCAGACACTATGTCCCAAATTCAGTAAACTTATTGCGACAAGGGACTAAAAAATTTTAAAACAGAAGTCATAGTCGATATCCGGATTCATATGAAATCGAATATCAAGAAAATTATAATACGGAGAAATGAAAAAATATTGTAAATGCTGAAATTTAAAATTTAAATTTATTAAATATCATCTATTAGAAGTAATTATATGGATCAATTGAACTAAATTTCGATTTTAATATCGAACATCTTTCTTTTTTGTCTTGTTCCTTGGTTTAGTTCCATAGTGTAAAATCATACTCCTACCTACTACAACTGAAGCTTTTGCAAAAGTATTTAAGCGCACAAGCTTAAAATTTTTCAAGTACCCAATTCGAACCTCTCACCCTCTCCCTCCACTTCTGACTCCCTTTTCTTCCCTTTCTGTTTGCTTGCCGGTGTGTTTTTTGTTGAGACCATGCTTCCCTGCAGCTTGCTTTGCTCAATGCGTCCCAACTTCTCAAGGTAATTATATACTCTTAATCTATGTTTTTTGGACCTCGAAGTAAGTGTTTGATATGACTATATACCTGATAAGATATGTTTTATTTTTTAAAAAAATTCTTCATATAATTAAAGAATCTTTGAAAGATTATATTTATGTTCGTACTCATGTTCGAACATGTATTGAACATAAATATCAGCAATATAACGCTCGATAACTAACCTTAATATTTCTTACTTTTGGTGCTTTACTGTTTCTCATCCATGCATAGCTATCGCCCATATTTTATATCGGTACTACTCAAGAATTAATTGTTCTTTTATACATACATTTTCTTTCTAGCAGCCCTTAATATATTAGCTTTTTCAAAAATTTTCGCCTGATAATAGAATGGAGAAAATAATATTTTATTGGTGTAAACAGTTACAAGAAATCAACATTCAACAAATGGCAGTACCAAAATTAAGTATATAATATATCAATTTCATAAGGAGAATATTATGGAGGATTAATTTCTTAATTATTTCATTAGATTAAATCAACCAATAAAGGATAGTTTAACAGCCTGATATACCTTACAGCTCGTGGGCAGCTTTGAGTGGCATATGCCTTTTGAAGGGATTAAATTTCAAAATGGCAACTAGCAATCTTTTAATTTTTTTAATTCAGTAGACATCACACGCTTAAATTTTCTCCTATCTTCGATCCGTTCAGCATGCATGACATTTCTCGATTGGAAAACGACTCACCTTGATTATAATAATACTATATAGACTATATAATTAGAGCATTTGAAAACTTTCAGAATGCGCATTAAAACCAAAAAAGAGTGACATTTTTGTAATGTTTTTAACATTTACCATTTTGGAATGTTA
This sequence comes from Adansonia gregorii, assembly GCA_038382025.1. NCBI lineage: Eukaryota > Viridiplantae > Streptophyta > Magnoliopsida > Malvales > Malvaceae > Adansonia > Adansonia gregorii. The sequence goes on along the minus strand of JBBYHO010000008.1, from coordinate 3,256,516 downwards.
CCAGGCAAATTAATGTGACCCCTTACAGCCCCTAATATATATATATATATATATAATATGTACCTTCCTTTGGGTTGTCTGCCTTCTTCTGCTAGCCTTTTGGACAGCTTCAAATTTGATCCTGCACCAAACGCTATTAGAAAATATAATGAAATGAGAGGCAGTCCATTTCAATCATACATACAGTGTTTGATTTTTCTTTCTTGGTGGTATATAAAGATTTGAATGCCTTAATCTGATACACCGATAGAATTGATGTTTTGTTAGATTATCATGTTTGCTGATGCCTAGACTCATATCATTCATCACGTTTTGTATGCGCTTAAAGGCATTTGCCGCTCGTGAAGAAGTTCCTATAATAAAGGACATCAACAAAAATTATTTCCAAAAATACTAATAATAATAATATTGAAATTAAAAACGCTGCGTTTTGAAACATCTGCGGTCTACATCATTTGTAATAAAAAAATTAGAAAACAAAGCAACATTACCTACGCCAGCCGTATGACTGCCCATCCCATCTCCTCCTATTTAACATACAAGCCCTGTCGTAATCAAACACAAAAAAAATCTACACTATGCACGTGTCTCAGGAGGGCATTTCGGGTAAATAAAACTACACCAATCACACGTGCAAAGCATCTGAACAGTGAAAAACTGAAAGGCTTTGCAAAGTTCTGATTTTTGTGTTGTCGTAGCAGGAGCAGGAAGAAGAAAGGCAACCGGGATAATGACAGCCTCGAAACTGAGGCTAAAGACCTTGACTTTTGGTACTCCGTTAAGTTTAACAGAGATCCGTTTCAAAATCAGTCCCCGAGGTTCTCTTTAAGATCTGATCATTCTCACTTTACCAGGTCAGAATTAAAATGGGGTTTAACCTTTTATCCTGCGCCATCCTCGTTTTAATATAAAAGTTTCTGACTTAGTTAGAAAGAGACTCAACTTCTTCGACTCACTGACTGAGTTCGCTGCTTATGTTTCATCTACCTTTGGTTGTTTCAGAAACGAAGCAGCGGTGAAGGCGAAGAAGAAAGGAGAAATGGCGACCAAAATATCAAAATTTTCGGATCTTATACAACGGGTTGCGGCTTCTTGTTTGTTGCACCCGCTGGCTGCCGGCAGACAAGAATCCGGGGACGTAGACGCCGTAACTCACGCCGTTATTGAGGAGGACCCGGATAAAGAGGAATATTACGAGTATTACAATTCGAGTGAGGATGAATGGAAAGAAAAGGGAGTGAAAGTCTCGAGGAGAACAACGAGGGTTTGGTACAATAATGGACAGAAGACGAAGGAAATGGTGACGTTAATGGAGGAAGTTTTCGCGGCGGTGGCGGAAATGAAGAAGGCTTACGTCAGGTTACAAGAGGCGCATTGTCCGTGGGACCCAGAGAGGATGAGGGCGGCTGACGTGGCGGTGGTGGGGGAGTTGAGAAGGCTGGGGGTGTTGAGGGAAGGGTTTAGGAGAGGAGCACGTGGGTGTGGCGGTGGGAAAGGACACGTGGCTATGCTGAGGGAAGTGGTGGCCCCGTACGAGGCGGCGGTGGAGGAGTTGGAAAGGGAAATAAAGGTTAAAGAGGTGGAGATCGGGAACCTGAAAGAGAAGCTCAATACTGTTACTAGCCTTTCCAATGGTGGAAAGAAAGGACGATGTCTCTGCAAGAGGAAAGTCAGCTGTAGTCAAGGTATTTAGAATTAAAACTACAGCGTTTCGATATTGGTAATTAAAGGATTCGGACGACATACAAAGTGGAAAATATTGTTTCTTACCAATGGCATCATACCACGTCATCAGCAATCATATTCAAACTAACTATTCGTTCTTTCGTATTCAAGTAATTAGGAAATTGTTGGTTTTTTTTTTTTCTTCCATTTGGCAAATTATTACGGGAATTTTAAGGTTTGAATCAAGCATTAATCTCTTGTGTTGTTCAGTTTGTGTTTAGGGATATCATATCAGTTTTTAAGTTCTTTGTTTTGTTCCTATTGACAGTACTAGCAGCAGCACCAGCACCAGAGTTGTTTGAGGCCGCAATGACTGAGGTGAAGGAGGCATCAAAGTCCTTCACATCTCTTCTCCTTTCTCTCATGCGTGAGGCCTGTTGGGACATCGCTGCAGTAGTTCGATCTATAGAAGCCGCCACTGCCACTCCTCATGCCGCTGCCTATACCACAACTACAACCGTCACTACTCCCTCTGGCATTGCGAACCACCAGGCCAAGTTTGCGCTCGAGTCTTATGTTTCTCTTAAAATTTTTCTAGGCTTCGACCACGAGACTTTCTACATGGATGGTAGCCTCTCCTCGTTGCTTAATCCGGATCAGCACCGCCGAGATTGCTTCACCCAATACCGTGATATGAAGGCAATGGACCCTGTTGAACTCCTTGGAATCTTGCCTACATGCCATTTCGGCAAGTTCTGCTTCAAGAAGTACCTTGCCATTGTTCATCCCATGATGGAAGAGTCCTTGTTCGGAGACCTGGAGCAGCACAGCCAAGTAATGGCTGGAAATCATCCTAGGACGCAGTTTTACGGGGAGTTCTTGGTGCTGGCCAAGGCAATATGGTTGCTTCATCTGCTTGCATTTTCACTTGACCCATCACCAAGTCAGTTTGAGGCAAGTAGGGGAGCAGAGTTTCATCCACAATATATGGAAAGTATTGTCAAATTTTCGGGTGGGCAGGTGCCTGCAGGTCAGATTGTCGGATTTCCGGTTAGCCCTGGGTTCAAGCTCGGAAATGGTTCTGTTATCAAGGCAAGGGTTTACCTAGTGGCTAGGGCTTGAAGTAACTATGATCAGACTTCTTGGATCTGCTTGGATAGGTTTTAGGATTTAGACTTGGGGGAATGCTGCTTGCCTTGCTGTTGCTGTCTCTGGACAACACTCAGGAGGAACTTATGGGGATCACTGATGTTAGGTTATTAGCCCATTAATCTTTAGCTGTATGTAACCCCCCGAGCATTTGGTTTAAACTCCGTAGATGTTTCGGTCATCGGTTGCTTGTTTGGTTTGCTTTATCGGATTCTTGCCTTTCTGGAAGCCTGTATATCTAGAGGACTAAAAATTTAGCTGCAAAATTATGCTCAGGTTCAACTTTCGATCATCTCAGTTAAGTTTCCCTTTCAATAATTCGTTATTCAGCAAAGAATGTTAAGTGCAATCTGCATATATCTATACTTGGAACTAGAAGCAAAAGGCAAGAGGATTAGCATGTCAAATGTTGTGTAACATCTTGGCGGGTGCTTACCTACCTATAACATGGACATGATAAAATACTTTTATACAATGTTTGACACACTAACAAGCAATTCTTATGGCCTATAATTCTTAGTTTTTACCCCAACAATGAAGGTCAAGGTCAAAGACTCGAACTCAAAGGCCTTGAAATCTGCAAATTATCATGTTGCAAAACTGACGGTAAATGTTATATTAGTCTGGCTCTTCCTTTTTAATAAAGTACTCATATCCGATACCTAGATCAACATATATTGGGGTATACTTTGAGGGTTCGATCCTTAAAATATATGAAAAAACAAAATTTAAGCATACATATATTAAATAGGTATCCATATCTCACACTTATCTCAAGTTTAAGTAAAATGGCAGTATAGCGCAAGAAAGTATATACCATAAGCTACCAGCCAAAAGGGAGGCATGTTGATTGAACAAAGAGCAAAGTATAATTGTTTCCACCTTCAACCAAGTTTCATTGCACAAACAAATGCAGTGCAGGTGGGCCATGCAACTTATATTTCTCACTCTTTCTACTTCTCGAGTGAGCAAAATATTGTTGAATATCCTACAAAATGCAGCTATTGCCTGATTCCAAATACAATATGGCAAATATCTGCCAATTTCAGTTTGGTTGGGAGGACAGCTTGTACCATCAGAAAAAATGTATATTAATACTAAATAATGCCTTCTAAGGATATCTAACCAGTAACATAAAATAGTTGACTCATAGTTGCAATGACACTATTTTATGTAAGACCCAAAAAGAAGGGGGGAGGGCAATGCCAATGCCTAACTTACTCTTTGTTCAAAAAAGATACTGCTCAAGAATTGAAGGGACTCGCAAACTAAAATCAGTCGTAATGTACAGTTCCCCCGGAAAACTTTCTTGGCCTGTCATCAACATAACGAAGAAGGTCAGCGTATCCTTCATTGGTGCGAAACATAAGGGCTTTCTCGAGATTATCACAAGTAGGCAAAAAACTCCTTTTGTAAAGACCAATCCGTAAGGGCCGGACAAATAGGCCGCCCATGGACAAGCCTAACAAGATCCTACGACCCAAACTACCCGATCATCTGCTTTTGCTAAATCCATTTGGCGGGAATGAACAACCTCCAATCCCGCCAATCGAACACTCGCGATTTAAAATTACTTTGCCTTTTATATAAACCCCCAATTCCTTCGCTTCTTCCGTTTCTCTCTCAAAACCCTAACTTTAAATTTCTGATCTCTCTCTTCATAGCAAAGCAAAAAAAAAAAAAATCAAAATGCTTGAGCTTAGGCTAGTTCAAGGTTCGCTTCTTAAGAAAGTCTTGGAAGCGATTAAGGATTTGGTAAACGATGCGAACTTCGACTGCTCCGCGACGGGGTTCTCGTTGCAGGCCATGGATTCGAGCCACGTGGCGCTGGTGGCTCTGTTGCTGAGATCGGAAGGGTTCGAGCACTATCGTTGTGATAGGAATATTTCCATGGGAATGAATCTCAATAATATGTCCAAGATGCTGAAATGTGCTGGTAATGATGACATCATCACCATCAAGGCCGATGATGGCAGCGATACTGTTACTTTCATGTTTGAGAGCCCCAGTAAGTTTTCCGTTTTCCTGGGTCCTTTGCTAATGTTTCTTTGAGTTGGATTTTGCGGGGGTAATTAGGGTTTTCCTTTTTGGGCTTAGGGATATGGGATTTATTGTAAATTTGTGTTTTTGGATATTTGATTTCAGTTATGTCCTGTCGAATGATTGTGTTGGAAAAGTTGTCATCTGTTTGGTTGCTGGGAAAATGGTGTAAAGCTAAAGGAAGCTGTATAAATTGCGGAAAGACTGTTTATTTTCTGTAGTTATGGTGATTGATAACTCCTCTTTTTTTCTGGTCGCGGGAAGATAAACAAAAGAAAACTAAGCCATGGAAATGAAAAGATTTCGATGTTTGTCCTAACGCTTAATCAAGACGAAGATTCTTTGTGTTTATTCAACTGTAATGGCATTAGATTCTTTTCAGTTTTTCCTTTTTCTTTTTTTTTCCCCGGGGGGGGGGGGGGGGAAGGGGGTCAAAGACTTGCTAATCTTGTTGTAAGTGTAAGATTGAACTGACATTTCGTGTGGGATTCTTTATGCATGGGCTGATGGATTAAAGCGCAAGATAAAATATCAGATTTTGAGATGAAGCTGATGGACATTGATAGTGAGCATCTTGGAATTCCAGAGGCAGAGTACCATGCGATTGTTAGGATGCCTTCAGCTGAGTTTGCAAGGATTTGTAAAGATCTTGCTAGCATTGGCGATACTGGTATTGCTGAAATGTTTTGCCCTGTAAAACTTTATAGAGTCTTTGGCTTTTTTTTCCCATCCTTCTACTTGAGTGCAAATGTTGACTCCAGTTATTGTTGCAGTTGTTATCTCTGTTACCAAGGAAGGCGTCAAGTTTTCCACGAGAGGTGATATTGGAACTGCAAATATTGTTCTCAGGCAAAATACCACTGTGGATAAAGTATGTTCTTTGGCCTTTCAAATTTTTGTTTTTGTTTTTTCTCCGCAAGCGTTGTAATTTGTACAATATTGTTCCTGTTGCCAAGCTATGTAACGTGATTATTTTGATGGTTGTATTGATTTCTGGTTATACACTTTCAGCCAGAAGAAGCAACAATTATAGAGATGAATGAGCCGGTATCGTTGACATTTGCATTAAGGTACATGAATTCATTTACAAAGGCTACTCCATTGTCAAATACTGTGACAATCAGCTTGTCTTCAGAACTGCCTGTTGTCGTCGAGTACAAGATAGCTGAGATGGGTTATATTAGGTTCTACTTGGCACCTAAGATTGAAGAGGATGAGGATGAGACTAAGCCATAGGTTTAACTTGATTCTGGCATGGATCCTCTTTCCCTGTTAACTACAATATGTTTTTGATTGTCGTTAATGTTTACGTTGAGGCTTTCAACTAGTAGTAGCCAAGCATTAAAGTGGTTTAGGTTAGATGGATGACAACATTTTCTCTCATGTGCTTGGATTTTCCAATGAATTGTTACGAATTATGGCTTTCTTTTCTTACATGTCTTCATTCCTATTGCAATTTAGTGGATTCTCATTAAATATTTTAAAAATTTGACGTTACAAAGTTGAGAATGCTTTGAACTGCCTGACTGCAAAAAGGATCGTGTAAAGGTAAAATCAAAACATTCAGGTCTCTGTATGGGTTCACAATTGTATATTCACAAAAAAAAAAAGAAAAAGTCCACAATTGTAATTTAAATTTCTAAAAAAACCATCATATGAAATTTCAAAACAGATAAAAATATACTTCGTTACGGGATTAATTATATCAAGGCTCCTGGCATTTTCTCTTTCGCCAGTGAATTAATTATATTACTACTGCATCTGGCATTTCTCTTTAATAAGAGACCCTCCTGACGAGAGAAAATGGTAATGGCTGGCCTCCTTGTCCCTCTTTAATCTCCTCTACCATCATATATATATATATATATATATTATACAATATATATATTTTAAACTTTTGTTAAAAAAAATTGAAAGCTTAATTTTTGCTCGAATTCTACCATCCACTACGTGGTTTTTTGTGGAAAAAATGTTTAAAAAAAAGAAAATTATCCCATAAAAATGTAGTAATTCTTTTTAAATTTATAAAATACTAAATTACTTATATATATATATCATAATTTTTATATATTATTAGATTCATTATAAGATTTTAACAAATATTTAAGATTTAGACATTATTCTAAAAGATTTAGAAAGAGCTATGTCGGTTCAAAATTCTGTATTTCGATCACATTCAGAGAATATTTCATGTCCTTAATGTTGTTCGATAAAATCTTAAAGGCTGTCATTAACCACCAAAAATAAGGAGGGAGGTAAACTAATTTCAAAGGCTCAAACACTTTCGAGGAAGAGAAGAAAATGGCACTATAAAACCCTATAAGACACAATCAACAAGATGGTCTCCAGTCTTCACCGGCATACACTGCTTGATCCCCAAGCTCTTCTTCGATTCGAAGCAACTGCAACAAGATTTTATTTTTTTCACATTAATTTCATCTATGGCCTTGTCTCGGCTTTTATCATGACTAATAATCGTGCTTTACATGTGTGTTGATGATTCCTTGATAAAGAAATGATTGCTCTCGATTCTGAGCTTCCAACTTATCTGTTACTGTTAATTTTTTTTAACGCATATTTTCTGGAGCTAACAGCATTATTATCAGGATAAGACAAATCGGGCACAATGGTGCTGCACAAAATGATGGATATGATCATATGGTTATTATCCGATCACATCTTTGCACAAACTGAACACAAAATAGGATTGATAGGGAACACTTAACAAGTCTCAACAAGATGAACAGGAAACATGAACTACAATCATAACTGTAGCCACGTGTCTGTTGTCCGTAAATCCAAGGGTGATGGCTCAAGTTAGATATTTAAGTAATGCATGATGTAAATATACATATATATATATATATACACGCACACACACGCACACACACACACGGGGTAAAAGCAATTGTGTCCTTAAACTAGTTCCATGATATGCATCAGCGAGGAAAGAAGGCCTACCAATATAAGAATTCATGAAATATGGTAATTGGCACATTAGCTCATAAGGTACCAATAAAATTACCTTGCATTTCCAAACTTAGAGCTTGTTGATACTAAAAAGTTGAAGACCTATAAGATCCGTCTTAATGACGCTAGTTTTTGGTATAATTAATGTCTTTTTTATTTTCTAATTGTCAGCCATACAGTTGCGCACAAAGCATGAATTAGAAAAAGTAGCAATTTACAAATAAAAACACAAACCTGGTTGTACTTAGCCAACCGCTCCCCTCTGCAAGGAGCACCTGCTTTGATCTGACCTGCACCAAGGGCAACTGCAAAATCTGCAATGAAAGAATCATCGGTTTCCCCACATCTATGAGATACCACCACTCCCCAGTTAGCTTCCTTTGCCATCTTTGCCACTTCAACAGCCTCTGTCACAGTTCCAATCTGATTTATCTGATATAGAATATAGAATTATTAGAACCTGAAGTTCCAATAGCGAATTAAAATTAAAGTTTCACCACGTTCTTTCGGCACAAAAATTGAAAGACATCCTTTTTCCAGCCTCAGATCATATTGATAGTTTTTTTTTTTTTTACATAGAAAACACGGGAAATAAAGTAAAAGAAAAAAAAGAGGGCAACTCAGCTGATTTGCCATTATTATCGGAAAATTGAAGTACTCGTGATCATTTAAAAATCCTGCAGATACCTTTAGAAGAAGAGAGTTGCAAGCAGATTCATGTATTGCTCTCACAATGCGCTTTGTGTTTGACATCAACAAGTCATCCCCTACGACCTGCAAAACCATCTCACGTTATGTTACAGCTGGTCAAATATAGAGCATTGATATGAGAACCAAACAAATTGCTGAAGTACCCAATAAGTCCATCCATGTACATTATCATGCAAGTCAGATCCTATTAATGTTTAGGTCCACAAAAGGCAACAATTGAATCATTTTGTCAAACATATATTATATAAAAAAACCAACAAAATTTGAAGTACAAGAACTAATTTTTTAAAGAGAAAACTCAAAAGAGAAGGTGCATTGCACTTGGTTATCCTCCATCTACCTCCAAAATGTGGGACTATTTACTTTCTATCCTTGCCTTTTGTTTTACATTTTAAATGGAATGGAAACTTCACTTCAACAGACCTACACATCAGTCATAAGTTAACAAACAAACAAACCTGACATAGTCCAAGACTGCAAAAACTTTTGTTATGTTCCCAATCTTCCTTGTCAAAGGGATCTTCAATAGATGCAATTGGGTAATCTAAAACACCAGAAAAGAATAAAAAGGAATTGAACAGCATGAAATTATAGTTGAAAAAAAATAGCTGAAAAAATAACCAGAAGCCCATCCGGGAAAAAAAAAAACTGATATACCAATACAAAGTTCTTTGTACATCTGAATCAAATCCTCTCCTGACTTGAAATTTTGCCCAGATTTATTAGGAGACTTGAATTCTAAATCATACTTTGTACCTGTACAAAGGAGAAAGAAAAGCAACTTCAAGTTATCAGAAGCAAGCCATGTCTATGCATGAAAGAACATCCTGGGACCTAATATTAGATTCTAAAGTGGAAGAACGCTCTATCTGACTTAGGGAAAAGTAAGCCTTTGTTTCTCTGATCAAATGTACAGTTCAGCACACCTAAATCATGCATTCAGTTTAGCATCTTATATCCTGCTAAAGGAACATTAATGCAATTGCTGCTGAATGAGTATACCAAAATCTATTAATGAACAGTAGAATAGCAGTTGCTTCCCAAACATTCTCTCCTGTATCAAGTGCTTCAAAATGATAAATGAATAATTAGGAGAAAACATGCCTCACCTATGCAAAAATCAGTAGCAGCAACATCAATTCCTATCTTTATTCTGTCATTATAACCCGTTCTGCCAATAGCTTCTTGGACAATATCCAATCCTTCTCTAACACTGATAACAGAAATAGAAGAAAATCAAACAAAAGTTCCATCCAGGTACTGAAGATAATATAAGACAAACATCATTCCCCCTTACGGCATACAGGCAGAGGGCATTCACAATTAATTTGAAAAACAATGATAGTCAGATTTGATAGTAATACTTGCCTGGATATATTAGGAGTGAAGCCACCATCTTCACCAACATTACATTCATTTACACCGTATTTTTCTGTAATAACAGCCTGTTCTTACGAACAACAGTTATAATAAATGAATTGAGTTTATGCATGATATTTCCAGTGGAAATTGCTTGTTAAAAATAAGCCACAAAAAACATTAGCGGTGAAAATTTTAGAGTTTCTACAAATGATTAGACTGAACAGCATTTCATTGTTTTCATCTAACCATTTTCAAACAACTCACTACAACTTAAGCTCAGTGCTGTTTGCTTATCTGTGTGTGTACAATCAGATCCATCCTCAAAGAGGAACTTTAGAAAATTTTAGGTATAAACCAATCAGATCCATTTAAATGCGTGCAGCAAGAAAGTAACTTAAAACAATTCAAAGGCTAAACAGTTTGGTTGAAGACAATCACCTTCAAGTGATGATAGGTCTCAGAGCCCATTTGTAAGGCTTCCTCAAATCTGCTTGCTCCTGTTGGGAGAATCATGATGTCCTGATAGCAGCATTACACAAATCAAGTCATACAGATATAAGAAGGTTTTCTGATAGAAAAGAATATAAACAATCATGCAATCAGGTGTGGGGCATTTTACCAGACGCAGAGGGAGGAGATAAAATCCAAGAATCAAAACCATAAAAATTTCCTAGATTATGGTGGCTCAAAAATGCTTTTGTTGAATATCAAGAAAAAGATTACTTGCAAAACAAATGAAGCAAATATTAGGATTTGAACCTAATGAGGATGGTAATTACCTGAATGGACAGACTATTCCCAGCAAGTTTTCCACCGCTGATAACTGTGAAGGCAGGGACAGGAAGGATTGAGCTGGTTTTACCAGAAAGATCAGCTATGTGTTTGTAAAGTGGAACCTGATTTTTAGCTTGGTTAGAACATTTTGAACATAACTCATATATTTCTAGCATATAAATGGGAAAACATATTGACAATGAAATGTACCTCCTTTTCAGCAGCCCCAGCTTTGCATGCAGCAATTGACACAGCTAATATAGCATTTGCTCCAAGTTCACTCTGGGATCATTACATTCAAACAGAAGACAATAATGCAACAAATTCCACAAATTGCAGTTATAATTTCAATCATCCAACATAAAGGTCAAAACAAAGAAATCTAAAATGTGGTAAGATAGAGATTGGAACAATAATTTCTTCCTATTCTCATTATTTTTCTCTGCATCTAGGATCCATACAAAGGAAATTGTTCCACTTATCTTCACTTCATTTCTCTTCCCTCCAGTCCACCTTGTCCAGCCGCTGGAGTGCAGGCATTTAGAACAATCTCAAGGTCCCAAGTCCCCACCAAAACCTACTTTTAAAATATACTAAAAATGAACAAATAACTACACCAGAAATTTGAGAAAGAAAGAAAAAATGTACCTTTTTTTCTGTCTTGTCCAAGTCTATCATGGCCTGATCAATTTGAACCTGAACTGTTGGATCCATACCAACCAATGCTTCAGATATTTTCTCATTGATGTTCCTAACAGCCTTTGTTACAGCATGACCAAGATATGTTCCCTTGTCCCCATCTCTCAGTTCAACAGCCTCGTACCTGCGATGAAATTGTCAAAATTAAAACATTATGATGCTTTTCCGTTTCCAGGATCGAAATCATGTCCAATTAAAAAAAAAGGAGTTTAAACATGGCAAAACAACCCAAATTTGAAATGATAAACAGTGACATAATTCAATTTATAACTATGCAGTAATATCAATTAAAATTAATTTGCTCAGTAAAGGTAATTCCTAAATTCAGAAACAAACTGAATCATTTCGATCAAAATTCTGAACAATAAGAAAAAAAAATCGATTCATATATAATAAATGAAAAATGTAATTCAAAAGATCTAATTTTCATTGCATCAGCAACAGTGTTTTCTCCGCAATCAAACCGAGCAGAAAATAATAAAACTAAAAAAAAAGGAGTGCCATGATGGTTACATTCCAGTGGAGTCGCCGCTAGGCACAGAAGCACGAAACATTCCTTTGTTAGTGAACAAATCAACTTCAACAGTAGGAATTCCTCTGCTATCGAGAATCTGCCGAGCTTTTACCTTTGTTATCACTGAAGGAACTGCTTTTTTCATATGATTAGACTGCAATTTCATTTATTAAAAAAAGAAAATTCATCATCAAAACGAAAAGTGAAGCAAACCGAAATTTTGCACGGAAGGAGAGAGAGTTATACGATGAAGAGGACAGGATCAGGAGTTTTGGCTCGGACGGCAGCATTGACGGCGTCTTCGATTTTGCGAGAGAGCATGTGCTTGTCAAGGTACTCTTGCACCGACATTTTTTTCCCCCAAAATTCTCCTTTCGATGGCGAAAATGGTGCGGTGAAGTACTCAAGATCTGAGAGAAATGCTTTGCCTTTTGAACCCCCGAATCTTCAGAGTTCTGAGATAATCGAGTTTTTTTACAAGATAGCTGAGCTCCACTTGATTTTTAAAACAATGTCTTCTAATTGAAATATTCAACTCTTAAAAAACACCTCTCTATTTCACAGTCGTCCTCTCCAACCTTTTTCCCCTCCCTCGAATAATCGAATTCCAGTTTCCAGGAGCCCTTTTTGGAGAGGGTTGGAAGGCGTAACTCGTAAGGGCCGATGGCTAATAGTATCTCAGAATTCAGCCCGTATCAGACTGGGCAAAATCTGGCCCAAGTGCTTCTTAAACTCATCAAAGCCTCAACGAAAGGTCTGTTTTCGAGATTCCCAAACCTTCCGCCAGTCGTAGATTTAAGTTGAGCAGAACAATCTTATAGCCGAAGTTATTGTTACGGTTCAATTCATAACCAAACTATCGTTAACTGAAAATCTGATTCGTATGATTTGTCATGCCTGGCACTGGAAATCAATAAGCTAAAACGAGTTCAGCATTACTGGCACATTTTTTGTATTTGCCGTGTTAAAGTTTATAACTTGAGTGGCAAGTCGTTACATATATAGCGCAAATAACTAAACTTTCAAGCTTGCCGTGTGCGTATACAAATTTCTTGTCGTGCTATTTTTTATCATGCTACCACGAAAGCACTGGATGAACCAGCGAAATGTTTGATTGATCCAAAGAGCCCTTTCGCAGCTCCAAAATGCCTTATTCTGTACACTCCAAGCAAGGCAGACGGAGGGATTGTCCATTCGATGGTAGCCTGACTTCGGGAACTTAGCTTTGAAGGTCTAGACCATTTAAAGCGAAGGCAGAAATCATCATCATCATAAGTTGGGATCCATGTATCATTTCCATGGAGTATCTCGACCAGGGCAAATGTACCTTCTGTCATGAGATCGTTCCTGGGGCAAGCCGACCAGAAGACAACAGTCACTGTGCTGCCTCTCTTGAAGGTTGAGTTAGCAGGAACATCGAAGCTGACATCCCCAAAGCTTATACCAGCAGGAGTAGAATCCATTACAACTGGAGTGAGAAAACTTATTTGCTTCTTTAGAAGATCTGGAGGTTGCGGGCCAGGTTCAACATGTTGGCCTTTGATAAGAGCATTTGCAAGCTTCTTGAACTCCTGAATGTAGGCACTGAGTGTGTGTGGACCGTACAGCGTGGAAGCACCCTAAGAAATAGAAAGAAATTGTAAAAAAAGGGACAAATAATAAATACGAAATGACACCATTCCAAATGTTCACATGTTCTTTAAACACGTGAACTATGTTGCTTCCACTCTATATTTTTTCCTAAATTATCCGTGTTTAACGTATACCTAGACAGAGACATGGGGATAAGAGCCATACAACCCTCCAAGGATTCTTCAAATACATGGAAGAACATAGAAAAAAAATTGAACATACCCATGTTGGATATATAACTATATCCAACACTCACACACAAGTCTGACTAACACAGCATATGGATGTACGACAAAAAAGCCATAACAGAAGAAACTGCCAATTTATGAGTGGCACACTATTAAGCTCAAGTTCTAAAGCTCTTGACTGAAGCAGTGAAACTAGAATTAGTCTATTAACTAAGGAACCATATTGCAGAAAGTAAAGAGAAAGCACTAAAATAAACGAAACATATAGTGAGTCGACACCAAAGTTATGCGTAATTCGAGCCATATCAGTCGCAATTTCAAGGTTTAAAGCTCTCCATTTAAGCAAGGAAACAGTCAAGTAGTCTATTATGGTCAATCAGCAAACTTACCGAAAGTGAGAAGATAGCTGCGAATAAAAAAATTTGTAAAACTAATTTTTTTATCACTTGTTTCTATAGCACATAATTGGCAATATTCGGGTAAGTATCCAGAAAAGCATTTTCTATTTGGCACTGACCTCGTATCTCTGAACCTGGTACTCCTCAAAGGTTGTAATATACTGTGAATATGTATTAGTCAACCCAGCTACTACAACATGAACGTTACTACCAAATTCTCCATGACCACTGCTTGTAAGCACAGTTTTTACAGCATCACGAAGACGCCTTCCAGACATTGTTGTAAATTCTGCTTGAAACAAAATGGTCAGAATCCATCCTTATAATCGCACAGAATAAAAAAAAGAAATATAGTACTTGGAGGGTAACCTCAAAAAGAGGCAGTAAATATTCAATTCAAAGTGAAAACTAAAGACTGACAATGAGACAGATAATACCTCCAGGTACACTGAGAATGAATAGCTGCCCTATCCGAAGGAGCTGGATGGGAAGTATAGAAGGCTGCCAAGATCACAAAAAAGCAAATGTATCATCAATGAACTTATTCTAATGGAAAAAGAATCTCAAGCATTTGTCTTTTTTGACAATATTAAGACTGCTACACATAATAGAAGACAATATATCTAAGCAAAGCTCATGTCATAGCCTGACTTTCACTTTATGAAGACTTGGTTGAGATATTGTGGCAACGTACCGCCCAATCATATGGTTGCTTCATTTCACCAGTATCTAGCAAGATGGGCTTTGGATACTGACAATCAACTTGTTTTTTATCTGGAGTTTTAAGTAAGTTGCGCACAAGCCTCCAGAAAGGATTTCCCTGACATAACATTGCAACAACATTAATCATAAAAATAAGGCAAACATATGGCACAGAAAAACGAAAATGTGCACATCTATCGAGTGGTCTTAGATCACCTTGTCATCTCCTTGCTTAAAATCAAATGCCCCAGGTCCATCCGTTGTTCCCGCTGCAAATGCAAATCCCATTGCAGCAGGACATGTTTTAAGTACCTCGGAACCCCCTCCAGCTTTAGGAACTGAAACCTCAAGCTGGGAAAAGTCTATATAAGTGTGACGATAGTCAACCTTTCCTTTTAATTGCTCAGATGCTTTGTTAAACAGATCCACGGCCTTATTGAATTGCCTCTCTCCAATAATACGCGTACTTTCAAATTCATCAGGATAGCTGCAAAGTGAAACACAAAATGCATTTTAGTCACCTTACACAATATATATATATAT
>JBBYHO010000008.1:3203289-3214272 GCA_038382025.1 Adansonia gregorii | reverse complement strand
TTTTTTTGCCTAGATTAAATTATTTATCCTAAAGCCAAATGTTTCAACTTTCTATAAACAATAGTTAGATTATGGAAATTCAAAGAGGTATTACTTCTTTAATAATTTGATTGAATTTATCGTCACCCGATTAAATTACATTAATTTAATTTAAAAAATTATATAACTTTAAAAATAAATTATAAAAATACAAAAATATCATTTAATATAAAATTTTAAATATTTTAAAGTAATTTTATTTTAAAACGTTTCAGACTTTGAACTAAAAAAACTACCAAATAATTTTATAATTGTAATTTCTTTAACCTATTTTTTCAAATTTTTATTAATATATTTATTTATATTCTTTCACTTACACAATGAGAAAAAAAACTGATTTGAGTAAGGAAAAGTACCAAATTGTTACTAAATTAAAATAGTTGAGTATATCATAAAGTTACCGAATATCTAAGTTACTAAATTAAATAAAACAAACAAAAATGACCCAAAAATTGTTAATCGTAGCTGTTAGGCTAAGTTTAAAAGCCCAATGATACCGTCAGTCCATAACATGTTTGATATTAGGATGTTTTTTCTTCCCCCACTTCAATTGGTCTATTTATTCTCTCAAATAAACTGATCAAATATAGAACTATAATCGCCTTCTTATTAATATTTACAGTTCAGTTTCTTTCAGTCGTTTGTTCGTCTCTCGCTTACTCTCTCCGCCGCTCCTCTCCTTTTTCAACGGTAAGATTCGTATCAATGCCCTTACATCATTCGCGTTCAGTTTACTCTACCTTCTTATAATTCTGCCATCCTTTTTTTTTAAAAAAAGGGCTAATTTATTTGCTTTTCAAAGGTTTTGCTGGTGCGATTTGAGTTAGGGTTTAAGCAGAGACTTGAATTGAAATCTGAGATATATTTCAGGTATACGATCTTCTCGTCCTTGTATAGCTGCTGGTTAAAATGTGCGAAACTGAAAAATGAACGGGAAAAATATTTTATTTTCTTTGTATTATTTTAATTTGCATGTAGGAACTTTCTATCTCTGGTTCACATAAGCAGGAGTATCGATCTTGATTGTGTCTTTTACTTCTTTGTGTTATTATTAGGTTCTATCAGGTAAAACTTTAATTGTGAAGATTGATAAAATTTGATTAATTGTTAGGTTCTATCACATGGTCACATTGTTGATTTTACTAATGGCGCTAGTTTAGAATTGGTGAACTTTCCTTTCTTTTTGTTTACAAAGGCTAATTAAATTGATGTTCGTTGGGAGTTGAAGACAAATTTCTTGGACAGAATGGGGTTTGATAACGACTGCATACTGAATATCCAATCTCTGGCCGGAGAGTACTTCTGTCCTGTTTGTCGTCTACTTGTCTACCCAAACGAAGCATTACAGTCACGATGCACCCATCTTTACTGCAAACCATGTTTGACCTATGTTGTCAGCACTACTCGAGCTTGTCCTTATGATGGTTACTTGGTAACAGAAGCGGATTCTAAGGTACGTATCTTACACTGCTCTGGTTCTTGTTGTATTCTTAAGATTATTTTTTCCATCTCATTGACCTTTCCCCTCTCAAATTACAGCCGCTTGTGCAGTCAAATGGGACACTTGCTGAAACCATTGGGAAAATCACGGTTCATTGTCTTTACCATAGAAGTGGCTGCACGTGGCAGGGTCCGCTTTCTGAATGTACAGCTCATTGTTCTGGTTGTGTTTTCGGCAATTCTCCTGTTGTATGTAATAGGTGTGGTGTTCAGATTGTGCATCGTCAAGTTCAAGAACATGCACAAAATTGCCCTGTGAGTGCATTAAATCATTGTATTGATGTCATACCATGCTTTATGTAGCATTTGTAGTAAGTTTGACTTCTATAAATACTTTTAATGACAGAGGGGGCAGCCTCAAGCACAGCAGGCTGAGGATGGCCAGGAAATTGCAGCCTCAGGCACCACAGCTGCTGCTGATCAGACCCAGGTTGCTTCTCAGGCAGGAATAGCTGCATCTCAAACTACAACATCCAGTACACTTGTACAGGACCCAAATCAGCAGGCCAACCCAAATTCCCAGTTTCAAGCTGTCTCCCAGGTTGCAGTGGTGCCTTCAGAACAGTTGTATCAACAACAGCAACAACAGGGTCAGCAATACTACCAGCAGTATTCTGGATATGACACGTATTATCAGCAGTACTACCCATATCAACAGCAGGCATTTCCTCAATACCAGCAGCAACCTTTGCAGGTTAATGCATCACACATGGCCGGACAGAATCCAGTGTACCTGCAGACACAGCCCCAACCTCAACCACTGGTGCAACCTCAACCACAGCTTAAGCCTCAAGTTCAGCCACAAACACAGGCCCAGCCTCAGTCACACTTATCTGTTCAGGCTTCTGTGGTTGCTCAACCTCAGAACCAGGCACAAGCCAACCAACAGCAGCAAACTCACCTTACGATGCCACCACACTCTCAAATTCCATCACAAACTTACCCAACAGCCCAGGGCCATCCCCAGCCTCAGGTTCAGCCATTTACTCAAGCTCAGCCTCAACCGCAGGTCCAAACCATTCAGCTTCATCTACAACATGGTCAAATGCCTCAGTATCAGCAGCATCATTCCCGGATGCAACTACCGCAACCCCAGCTTAATCTTGCTGCTCAAGCTCAAGCTCAACCTCATTCACAAGCTCAGCCACAGGCACAGCAGCTTCAGCCTCTGTCCCAGCCCCAGGTGCAGCCACATCCTCAACCAAACCAGCCCTTGAATCCAAATTTGATGCCTCAGACACAGCACCCTGCAGGCCATGCTGTGACTGGTCATCAGTCTTACTCACAATCGCAGCCTCACCAGCAAATGCAGCTGGTGACACCACAAAATCCCTTGCAGAATATGCATGCTCAAGGTGGCCTTCATCCGCAGCAACATCCTCCTGAAATGCAGAATACATACCCTCAGCTACCTCCTCAGATGCGCCCACCACAGTCTCATGGTGCAATTGCAAGCCAACAGCAGCCTGGCTTTTTGCCTTTACCAGGTCCTATGCTGCAACAAGCTCATCATCATTCTCTTCAACATGCGTTTTCAGTTCAACAACAACCGGTTATGCAGCCTCCTACATCACTTATGTCTCAGCAGTATATGCAGCAACAACCTCTGTCAACCCAACCGTTGGGCTTGGCTCAGCCTCAAATGCCTCAGCGGGGTCCTTTTGTTCAGCAACAACAGGCCTTGCAATCTCAATTACGCCCCTCAGGCCCCCCTCAGTCCTTTCAGCAGCCTCCATATGCCTATCCACAACCACTGCAAAATGTTGTAGGATCTCAAGCTGTGCATCCCTATCCATCGCCTACTCTTGTCGGGAGACCTATGACACCAAATCATGGATTACAATCACAGCCATATCCACAGTCTGCACCTGATATGCCGGTCAAGCCTATGCAGCGTGGTGCGAACCAGCCATCTTCTTATCAGAATAATGTGCTCAGAACCAACAACCATTCTGGGGTAAATTTACAACCAGTGTTGGAGGTGCCAGGCGAGCAGGGTACTGACAAAATTGTGGCTAACCAAGAAGCAGATTCATCCTCCCAGGGAATTGCTAAGAAGGAAGCAAATGAGTTGGCATCTAGCCTTGGAGCTGATCTGGTCAACACTACTACTTCAAAATTCAATGCTGATTTGAAATCTGTAGATGAAAAACCTGCTGGTGATGTTGGAGATAATAGTAGTGGGTTTGGTATGTCTACTAAGGAGACACCAGAATCTAGACGGATGGATCTTGCGCTGCATAGAGATCCTTTGTCTAAGAATACTCTCAAGGGTGAGGCTACTGAGGACCAGAAAGATGTTGACAATGGTGAGCACAAGGTAGAAGAAAATAAAATCAAGGATGGCTCTTTGCTCAAAACTCCCCCACTGCAGGAGGCTAAGCTTGGTGAGGAACAAAATGGAAAGATGCAGGAAGAAAAAATTCTACCTCAAGATCCGGGTACTGCTAAAGGTCCTGTAGGGAATGGATTTGGAGGTATCCCTCCATCTAGTCAGGTGCAGCCTGGCAGCTTTCTGCAGCCTTCTCATTCAGTTCCAATTGTTGATCAGGAAAGGCACCAACCCCTGCAGATGCCTTGTGAGTCTAGTAGTAACCAACAAAAACCTTCTGCTCCTGCAATGTTACAAGCACCTTCACCAGGACTGCCTTCACATTCACAAGCACCGGGACTTCCTCCCAATCAATTTAGGCCTCAGGGCCCAGGACAGACTTTAATACGACCTGAAAATTTAGCTCCTGGTTCGTTTGGAAGAGGACCTGGTAATTATGGTCCTCAAGGACCTTATAGTCATGGTCCTGCTGTTTCGGGTGGTCCTAGGATACCTCAAGATGAAACTCTTGAACAGCCACCATTTGGTATACCACCTCTTAATGCTTTTGACTCACATGTTGCACCACCATATCGCCCTGAAGGTCATTTGGTTCAGCAGCATTCTGCAAACATGGACTATCATGCAGATATTAGACGGCTAGATCCTAGGGACTCAGGTCTTGATTCCACATCAACGTTCAGCTTGCATGGTGAAAGGTCAAAGCCTGCCCAAGATGAGCATTTGAATCAATTCCCTTTGGATCGTGCCCATCTTGCTGGTGATCGAGGACAATTTGATGATATTAAACAATTTCCTAGGCCTTCTTGTATGGATGCTGAGCCTGTTCCAAAGTATGATAGCTACTTTTCCTCATCCAGACCCCTTGATAGAGGTCCTCATGGTGTTGCTAGGGATATGGGACCAAGGTATCATAAGAAGGAACCTTATGGTTTGAATTTTGATCATATGATTGACTATGGTCCTTCTCGATTCTTGCCACCATATCATCCTGATGATGCAGGAGAAAGACCAATTGGTCATCCTGAAGATACTCTAGGCAGACCAGACTTTCTTGGAACAGTTCCTAGCTATGGTCGGCGTCGTATGGATGGTTTTGTCTCTAGAAGTCCAGGCATGTCCCCACATGGATTTGGAGGGCGTTATGGAGATGAGATAGATGGCCGGGAGTGCCGATTAAATGATAGATTTTCAGGTTTTCCTGGGCATCTACATAGGGGTGGATTTGAGAGTTCTGATCACATGGCAGAGCATTTGAGGAGCCGTGACATGATTGGTCCAGATATTCGACCTCCACCCTTTAGAAGGGGTGAAGATTTTGGTCCTCATAACATGCCTGTTCAGTTGCGGATTGAAGGACCTATTGGATATGGTGATTTTTCTAGCCATGAACAAATAGGGAAATTTGGTGGGCCTGGAAACTTCCGCCAACCACGACTCGGTGAGCCAGGATTTAGAAGCAGTTTTCCACTTCGAGAATTTCCTAATGATGGTGGAATCTATACAGTTAAGTGTAATTTTTGTCAATTATGTTATGCAAAAATACTGCTCATTCATCATGTTTCTGTGAAAACATAGCATACTCGGGAAGCGTATGTCATTGAGTTCCATGTGTTTCTTCTCCTGATCTATTTTTGACTCTTGGTATTTTCAGGGTGATATGGATTCCTCTGAAAATTTGAGAAAGAGAAAGCCAATAAGCATGGGCTGGTGCCGCATTTGTAAAGTGGACTGTGAAACAGTTGAAGGCTTGGACCTGCACTCACAAACAAGGGAGCACCAGAAGTTGGCTATAGATATGGTTGTGACCATCAAACAAAATGCAAAAAAACAGAGACAGTAAGTTTTCTGTTTCCATATAGTGCGTAGCGGTATCTAAAACTTGATTTGCTAACATGTTAAAAAAAAAATCTTTTTATTTTTTGTGTTGCTTTGTTTTGTAGAACCTCCAGTGATCACTCCCTGCGCGATGATTCAAACATATCAAAGAATGCAAAATTTGAACGCCATGCGAATAGGATTAAATCTTGATATATGCTGTCCCATAGATTGTGTTGGTTCCTTACTGGCATGGGATTGAATTTGTTGGTTTGGTATTTCGCACATAGTGATATAGGTCACTGACTCTTTGATGCCTCTTTTCTACTTCTGGGTGGTTTATGCTGGTCTTGACATTGCAGGTTGCTGCCATGTTAATGGAGATGGTTTTTGGAGGCTAAGTACAGTTGCAGTTAAGTTTGTTGGTTTTTTTTTTCCTGATATGATATCTTTTTCTTTTACAACTTTAGTAGTTTGTGTCAACTTCAGCATTATTTAGTTGTAAATGTTGTTACAATATCAGGATGTTCTGAATTATTGCTTATTTGCTTGTTGATATTCTATATTTTCGTAGTTATGTATCTATATTGTGTTTTCTTACCCCTAGGTTTATTAGGTTGAACCAACATAGATCCAATCTGTAAGCTTTTGCTTGCATTCTTCGATCAACTGCTGGCTCAAGCTTTCCTATTTTATTTTAGGATTAGAGTCCTTTTTTAACACTGTGTGGTATTTAACTGAAAAAAACTGTTATTCCTTCCTCAATCATTGTTGAGTTCAGCGTGCAACCGTTAACACTTGTCTTTCTTCTATGCAAAAGGTTGTTGATTATCCAGTGGCATCTGTCCAAATATCTCTTTATTGCCGGATGCTTTTTCTCTACCAAATTTTCTTGCTTTTTGAATATTGAAGGGAAGAAATTATAACTTGCCCTGGAATTTCAAAATATTTATAAATTATTATGAGTCAGCTGTAGATGACAGAACATAGGTACATAATCTGGTGAAGTATATACTGAAATTTGTTCTAATATTGTTGTAAACTGGAGTCTAATTGTGGCTTCATATGCTTTCTATGATTAATTTCTAAGTTCTATAGTTCTTAAAGTTGCATTTTAAATTTATTTTTTTGAAAACATGCTTCTTCTTAGATTTTATAAACTTCAAGTACTGTGATCTATCTAAATATTAGCGCGTAATATTAATTTCTGTAATCAAACAGTTGTCAACTTTTGCATTAATTCCATTAATGAAGTATAAAGGGGCACCGGTTTATGTTAAAATATGTTACATTTGACCTGTTACAGTTAATCAATAGAACATTTTAATGCCAAAAAATATTAATAATGCAACTTGTCAGGGATTATCGTATTGCTATTTCCTAGCCATATCTGTAACTAGGATTGCATAATGGGCTGTATTATTTTGCTGGGAAGATGTTTATACCATAGATTGCTAAACCTATGGGCCCAAAGCATTTGATCTCTATCATCTTGGCAAGTCTGGGATATAAATTCAATTTGAGGATTGCATGCTGTGACCAGCGGAAAGGATTAGTAAAATGGAATGAACAGAAAAAGGGGAACTGCTTAGTCATTCAATTGAAATCCAGAAACAGAAAAATTAGAACCATAAGCCGAAGATTGTTGGCTTTTGTACTTGGTACTTTTATGTGGTGCCTTTCAAAGTTTATGAACTTTTGAAGGCTAAGGCTGTGAGAGATAGATCTTGCTTTGTAAAGGGAAAGTATTCTTGGCGTAATGAAATAAGCTCCTGGTCAAGACTATTGAATTGCTCATAACTAGCAACGGGTGAAATTGTCTCCATCCCGTGGTGGCTTGTGTCCAACGTCTGAATTCATGATACTATTAATAGGTTCAATGTCCTTGCCATAAAGAATTTATGTTTCTTCTAGCCAGAATTCAAGAAAATTTTATCCAAGCTATTTTCATTTAGTTGCTTTGTTTCATTAGTTCTAGTACCAAAATAATTTCCTTTAGTTAACTTTTGATATTTTCCAGGTCCAATATTTAATACTATCAAAATTCTTTTAAACTTGATAGAATTGATTTTTATACTGGTGGGATTTCTTTTTTTCTATAATAGATTTTTCAATTCAGCCTCTCTTTTTTGGGCGAAGTGGACGGCATAATGGCTGAAAGGTCAGTGGGAAGGTTTTGACACTCATCTTTATTAGATGTGGTAAGATTGGGTTCAGCGTAGCGGTAAACTTTTGCTTTGTAATATTATTTTTTTACTTTGAAATCAGTTAACTGCAAGGTATTACATATTTTGCCTTATTTCTACACTGGTTTTTTTTTATATTTTCTGTTAAACATATCTTTTACATTTTTTATGTCAAGTGCTATCTTGTGGGAAATTAATGGTAGCCTTAAATTTTAGAATTGAGAGGTTGATAAAAATGTTAGTTAGAGGGTAAGTTATTTCCTAAAATGTATGCTATGAATACTTGGATTGAGCTAGGTTGTTTACTCCCTTTGTGTTTTAGTTTAGCAGTGCCTCATCCCCTTGTGAAAGGAACAAAGCTTAGGCCAAGATTCCAAGTAGTGTTTCATGTTAGGATGTACTTGCTTGAGCCAAGGGTTATCCTGGGGCTTGGTCTATGTTAGGATGGACAAGAAAAGGCCTACTGTCTTTCATTCAAATATGACTTCTGTCTGGAATATTATATTTTACTAGGATCTTTCTTTCCATATTTGTGGATGTTGAATGATATTCCTGAGAAAAGAAAGTTCTAAGTCTTGTTAGTTTAACCCTTTTTCTTTGGTTCTTTGGCGTTCCTATAATAGGACCTGACAAGTTAAGACTTAGATTTCCTAATATTGGTTGTTGCATTGCCTTCCATTCTGTCCTTGGTAGTGTTGTGTGCGGATTTTGACTTAAGGCTGATGCAGTTATATTTGATGCAATATTTTTGAGGCGTTAATATAATATTCAATTTGACCTTTATTAATTTATTGACTATGTTTCATATTAGTTTCTATGTTCAGTTGCCCAGCATACCTGATATATTCAATTCCAAGTAATAGTCAAAGTACCATTGGGCTATTAATATGTTTATCTTTGAACAATTTTGGATGACTCCCATTAATTTATAATCTTCAATTCTGTAAGGTGCAAATCTTTGATCGACTGTATCTGCTTTGCTTTATAAAATGAGACACGATAAAGTATTAAATGGAAAGTAATTAGCAATAAACATAAATCTGAGACATACGAATAGCTGTCAAGTAAAAGATGACCAATGTTTATTTGTTTCCAAGGCAGTGCTTTATAAGACTTAAGTTAATCATGGTGTAGGATGTTTGTTGCCTGTGTAATTCATTCCAATGTGAAATTTCAACTTTAAAACTTTGGTGCCCTAATACTCATACTAATGATCAAGAGGTTACATAAATGATGATTGGCAGGAGTATAATTAAGCTATTGATTTTTTTTCCCATCTGATTTTGGCTTGCGTTGAATTTGCATCATGAATGCTTTGGAAATGCTTAATGCTTCATAAGACTTCCATGTGCAAAATTTCTACTTTGAAGTTGGCCTCTTTTCATTGTTGGATGGCAATTCTGAATGGCAAATCCCCCATCATTCACTGAATTTCTGACCAGGTTTGTGATTTGATTCTTGATCATTATGTGGTTCAATTTGTTTGTTCGCCTTTTTGATTTTAAGATCTTAAAGTCTTTCACCTCTCTCTTTGTTATTATATCGATGTTGCTTTTCTTGAAGTGAGTAGAGTGTAAGCTCAAATTCGAAAGCCGTACAAGGTAGTATGGTATGCATGACAAAGATCTTTCACCTCTGCTGCTTTAGAATTTACCAATTTGGTTCTAGTTAAAGCGATGGCTGATGGTTATCTTTGATACACTCAAGGAGGATGCACAGGTCCTAATTGGTTAGGGTTAAGGTTAAGAAGGGACTTTTTCATGGTTACAGAGAGAAAGGCTTTTAGGTTTGACAGTTGATTGTAGTTTGAGATTAAAAATTCAAGATTTTGGTTTTGATTTGATGATTCTAGTTGCTTGCAAATCTTGGAAATGTTGAACATTTAGATGAACTGATTGAAAAATGAAAACCTATTTATTTAAGGGTTTTAAATTTAAAACAATAAGCAGTGTATGGCTGCATTTGGCTAGAGTAGAGCATCATGGGTCCTGTTGGTCATGTGAACACTCTGGCAATGTAGAACCTTGAGAAGGATAACAAAGAAGCTGGAGAGGTATATCAACAATGATAAGTTTAAAATTTCGTTCAGTAAAATATCCACAAAAATCATTTATACGGCGTCCGAAAATACATAGAAATACTAACAGGGTGACACGTTGTTATCATAATTTGACAAGGAATTCTAAATGCTTTAGATTTAGAGGTAAATCACCTCTTAAATTTAGGACCACGTCAAAAGCCCTAGTAGAGTTACTTGACTGGGTATAAAATCCAATGAGCCACAGTATGTTAGAATCCTTGGGGAGCTACACAAAAAACATAAAAAAAAAAAAAAGCTAAATAAATTATGGATATTATGCATGGATTCAACCAGTAAACACTCCTTTAAAGTAATGATACAAAGGAAAAGAAATAATCTTCTAAAGTTTTTAGGTAGGTGCTAAAAGGTAATTAATAGTATTAGTGAGACATACAAAAACTGTGATATGGACTCTTCACTTTTCTAGCATAAAAGGAGAGTCGTATTTCCGGGGCTAATAATGGCTTCTGCATTTCAGAATGTTGGGCGAAGATATGGCTTTTAATTGTAAAATTAAACTGCTATTACCTGTTGAAGTCTTTTTGCCTGCTGTCTTGTAGATTATAGGAAATTAAGGAGCTGATTCTTGAATCTTGAGCGAAGAGTTCCTTTGTTGTTATGGAGAAAGCCTAAGCCGAAGGTTGTTATGTGGGTTGTGATTTCACTTCACTTCTTTCACTTCCTGAAGCTAAAATGAAGCCATCGATCCTCGTCAAGGAAAAGGATAGATAGTGTGTCAATTGCAATCAGTAGATGAAATCTGTATGTAGAAGAAATAGTGCTACACTATATTTTTACATTTCTTTGATCTATGAAGACTTAATTTTTATATGAATTTCACTTCTCTGGCCGGTAAACCCACATTTTATTATTATTTTTTATGGTAAGTTCGATTTCCGGGTTCCTTATGTTCGCTATCCCAAAGATAAGCATCTCACTTGTCATTCTTTTATTATAATCCTGTAATTACCCAATGTTACACTACTTCAAAAGCGTGAGTTTCAAATTAATGTTTTATGAATCTTATA
>JBBYHO010000008.1:3145346-3157309 GCA_038382025.1 Adansonia gregorii | reverse complement strand
ATAGGAATAAACCTGTTCATAGATTTAATCGTGACTCTAAAAATATTTAAAATTTAAATTTAATTTTAATTTAATTCAGTATAATTTAACTGTTAAAATAAATATTTAAAAAATTATTTTTATATTAATATTAATATTTTTATAAATAAATTTAAATAAAAATATTATTTTTATTAATAAATAATAATATAAAAATATTTAAAATGAATTAAAATGAAGTATTTAACTTGTGAACACGTCAAGGCTTGCCTTGGATCATGAACTCAAGACCAATGCTGGAAGTCTTGAAGTATTATTTTTGGGCCAAAATCTAAGGTCTGAGCCCAAACTTTCTAACACAGTTACATGGCGTCGGTTGCACCAGCTTCATTTGTTTTTCCGTCTGTGGAATTAAAAATGAGAGATGTCAGTTTCTCTTTGTATTTTAATTTCTTGCTTTTCCCAGTGTCACAGACGAGCTAAGTTAATCAAACTTCCAGGAACAAATATCTTTGTTTAAATAAATTCAGAGGGACCCTATTTATGTAGTGCATGTTTCATGACTATTTTTTTCTTCCTCTAAAAAGTCGACGCTTACAATATGAAGCACTTTTTGTCATGATTTGTGTAAAAGTATAATTAAGTTGACTAAACCCAACGTAATGTATGTGTGTATATTCTTCAAGGTTTAATGAAGTAGAGACAAGACAGGTGGGTGGGGCTGGCCGCTGGGCAGCAGCTAAACAAATGATCTTATCTTCCAGAGTCAACCTCATCTCTAGACTGACTCCGTTGCTGACATCGAGGATGAGGCCAAATGAGGGTGTGGGAACCACTGCCACGGGAAATTCGTATTTCAGAATGAATGCCAATTCAACAAAATGCTGTTGCTTTCTTTCATTTATGAAGAAGACCAATAATTGCTTGAGGAAAAAAAAAATACAACAAAATATCTCCCCTAGAAGAAAATACTTCTTGATTACAAAAATAAAATGGGAAATATAATAAAAGCATATCGAAATTTTATTGGTTTCTGATAATTTGATGCAAACGTTTGATGGAGAATTGAGTTAAATTACAGTAAAAAATGTATTTTTAACTATATAATAAATGTTATAATGATAATTATGGTGAATATAGAAAAGATAAAATGGAAAGAAAGGAAAGAGCCAACCTGGAAGTTAAACTAGAGTTAAATTGAAGCATCTCCCTTGTTTCTTTCAAAACTGTGTGCTTAGACTTCAAGGCTTTGTTCCCGTCATCAGATTTTCTTATTCTTTTCTGGGTTTGATTTCTTAAGGGAAAAGATGACAAAGGATAAGAAAATTGGTGTAGCGGTGGATTTCTCAAAGGGAAGCAAATTAGCTCTCAAATGGGCAATTGACAATCTGGTAGACAAAGGTGATACCCTCTATCTCATCCATGTCAAGCCCCGCCAGAGTGACGAGTCTCGCAACCTTCTTTGGTCTACCACTGGCTCACGTAAGTCATTCACGCACACCTCGGGTTTCATTTTTTTGATCAAGTTTTTATATATTATGACTATTGGTATTTTGACGACGTTTGACTTGATGATCTTGATTTTAGCTTTGATTCCATTGGCGGAGATTCGAGAGAAGGAGGTGATGCAGAAGTATGAGGTTGACCTTGATCCTGAGGTTCTGGACTTGGCTGATACTGCTTCCAGGCAGAAGCAGGTTTCCCCTGGCAGCTCTATTTGTAGTTCTTTAAATTTTGGTCATTATTTCTTTTCTTTGATCTGATTTTGCTTACAAAACTGATTACAGGTGGCTATTATCGCAAAGATTTACTGGGGTGATGCCAGGGACAGACTATGTGAAGCTGTTGCAGATTTGAAGCTTGACTGTTTGGTCATGGGCAGCAGAGGCCTTGGAACCATCCAAAGGTAAAATCCTTTTATCATCTTCCTGGAAATTAGAGCTGTTTCTTATTCATGTTTACATTATTTGATTCTAATATTGCTGATTTTTTATTGAAACAGGGTACTGATTGGAAGTGTGAGCAATTATGTGATGGTAAATGCAACTTGCCCAGTAACAATTGTCAAGGATCCAAGTGCTCATGGATTTTAATTTCACAAACCCTGATTTAGTTTTCTGTTATTATTGTATCTTGAAAAATAATGGATTGATCTTGATTCTCAAGTTGTGCTGAGATCTGGGAGTGCTTTAATTTAGTTCAATTCCGATACTGTACCCATGATTAAACTTGGACATTGTTCATGGTTGCATTAAATAACAATGTTTTGCTATCTATTACTGTTATTTTTTTGGGGTGGGGGAGGACTTTTGAAGCCATTAAAGTTTTTTTGGATTAAGTAATTTGTATTATTATTCAAGAAGCATGTGAACCTGCTACAATCAATACAATGTTTCAACGTTTCTATACAGTAAGTAAAAAAAATTTTAAAAAAATCAAATCATTTTGGTGAAGCCATCATATTCTTGTGGTGAAATTAGAGGCATGCAATCTTCATTTGTCGCACAAATTACTGTTAATTGTGTCTGCAGCAGTCCCTTCAGGCCATATAATCTCATCTTAACATTACCCTTGATCATATGAAGAATCTGTTCCTTGTTGATCTTCCCTCTCTGCTGAATTCTCCCGTTTCTTTCCTGCCATATCTGGTAAATGGACGCTGCCCATGCAATTCTTAGCACCAAAGAGATCAGTGGCTTGCCCCTTAATTTATAACTGCTCAGTGTAGTTCCTTATTCCAGTTAGCAAACAGTCCTTAACCACAGAGCTGCAATACTTTCTTCCAAATCTGCTTGGAATAGTTGCAGGAAAACGAGTGATCCCTTGGCTCATTGGTTTATTTGCACAGCCCACATTTAGTTTCGAATGGGATCCCCCAAATGCCAAGCCTATCTTTGGTTGGCAATCTATTTAGGATTGCCATCCATACAATGACACTGTGCTTGGGGATATGCAATTTGCACCAGATAAGTCTGTGCCATAACACCTTACTTTGCTTCGGTCGAATTTCTTCCCATACAGCTGCTGTGGAGTATGAAGGGCCTCTTATTGTCCAGCTTAACCCTGATCTGTCATCTGAAGAAGCCTAGATGCAATAATTCTAAGTTGTACTGTTTTCCTCATGCTCCAGCTACAACTTTGAGGTAGGACAACATTCCCAATGCTGCGATCTTGAGGCAATTAAAATTTTGCCTGTATGATCTGTGCGTTTTGGGGAGGAAAATGCAAAAGGGCTGGGATTGCCATTTGCAATTGCATATTGTAACTGTCAGGTTTGTGACCCAAGTTCTTAGCAAAGAGCTAATGATGAGGATGTTCCTGTGGTATTGCCTCTCATCTAATAGCTTGAATATAGTGAAGAAGGTGGCATTTGATTGACTGATTGACTCCATTTGATCAGATTCAAGATGGAATTTTATCCTTATGAATCTTCATCGAATCGAAAATTTTCACTAAAATAAACCTCTTTATTACATGACAACTTGGCATTGATGCTAAAAAATATCGAAATTCTACCGTTAAAATTTTATCCTTAAGAAAAGTACTTCGATGTAGGAAAATGATATATGTTAGGTAATATCTAAAACTTTCAACTGTAAATGAGATAATTCCTGTCCTTTTAATGCTTAAAAGTTCAATCTTTTGTTCATTCAAATAAGAGAGTCAATAGTAAAAGACTTGATTATTACTCCATATATTCCCATTTGGGATAATAAAACGAAAGTCAATGTTTTATGCATTTTCTACTACCTTGGAATTCTCATTCACAGCAAGCAAAACCCCGCAAAGCTATCCTCAAAAGCCCCAAATTTCCCTCTTTTCAGCCTTTTTTAAGGCTCCCGTTTTGCCCGCTTTGGACCAAGGCTTCACCATATCAAGTTGTATGCTCCCTTTTCCCTTATTTAACTTGGGTTGAAAAAGAATTCCAAACGTTGAACTTTTTTCTCTATCTAAAGTTGCAATTTACTGTATGTGGATTCATAAAAACAGTATACATGTTATACCAATGATCAAAGACAGGAAGTAAAGAACTAGAAATTATAGAACTCCAAGGCTGCAATATCTTCGAGTAATGTTTTATACCCTTCTCTTTTTGCAACTTAAATATTGGGCATGAAATTTCCTGTTTAAAAGAGCATGTAGAAGAACAATTCATTGATACTTGTTTATCCATTTCACTTTAGGAACTGTTGAGTCATTTTCACAACAAAACTGATGAAGGTATGCTGCAATTTTTTTTTTTTTTTAAGAATAAAGTTATTTCTTGCATTGCTTATGCTGTTAATAATCCATTTCACTTTAGTCTTTGTTCCATGACTAGAAACAAACAAAGAATTATTATTATTATTATTATTTTGATATAGTTAGGGTTGCCAAGATTTGATTCTGATCATTAAAATTAAGAGTCCAACATTCTACTAGCAAGATCACATGGCTGTTGGCAAAACAAAGAATTATTCAAGTTTTAGAAATGACTCATTAATATTTGACCTTGTAGCATTTGTTGAAAAAGTGCCACAGTTACAAGATTTTGTGAAAATTGATATGAGTTGTACCCTTACTATATTTGGTTCTGTTACACCAATTTCATTTTTCTTAATGAACCAACGATTTATTTGATTTTATTGTTTTTCATTCCTACAATGTTTTAGATTCACTTTCCATCCATGAATACCAAAGAAATTGCACTTCTCAACAAAATTCTATGCAACGGAAAATTTTCTTAAGGAACATTACTTTCAATTCAATTACATGAACTTTTATGTAATCTCAACAAGTTCACGGAATACGTCAAGAATAGAAGCTCAAAACACGTGATCTTTGTCATAATCAAGAGTTTTAACAGGACTTCAGTTCGAAGCAGATTTTAGGACTTGCGATTGAGTTTAATAATATCTTGATGTTTCTCTTTTGAGATCAGGCATTCATTGACGACATCAATGTTTTTGAGCTTTTCAATCCATTCATAGATAATTGGGAACTTCTCTCTGGTTACTGTTCTTTCTCCAGCAGCCTTTCCTGCAATATCAAACCAGAAGAATACATTTGCAGCAATATCCAGGTATCCAATTCTCTGGCCTGCAAAAAATTCCTTCCCCTTGAGCTCATCTTCCAGGATTTTCAGCTGCTGATGAACCTCCTCAATGGCCTCGTCTTTTTCCTTCCCTGTCCTATGACCAACCTTGGCTGCTGTTGGCAAAAGCTGCAAACAGGCAGTCACATGCATCTGGTAAACTGATTGTTTGAGAAAAGATAGCAGAAGGTGTTGAATTTAACGCACCTTTTCGTCTATGAATTTAGCCCAGAATCGAGCCATGGCTCTTTCATAAGGATCTTGAGGCAAAATAGAATTGTTTTGCCAGGTCTCATCAAGGTACTCCAGAATGATCAATGATTCTGTGACAGGTTTTCCGTTATGCATGAGAAGAGGGACTTTCTTATGGATGGGATTATACTTCAGAAGTGAAGAACTCTTGTTGGATAAGTCTTCTTCAATGTATTCATAAGGTATTCCTTTGAGTTTCAGGGCTAGTTCAACCCTGCGGCTGAAAGGGCTTGCCCACATGCCAAAAAGCTTCACTTCATCGGCCATAGTTCTTACACTCTTGAAGGTCTGTAAATGGCTATGGGATAAAAATGATTTAGCCTTTCCTCCCTCATCTTCTTGGTAAAGTTGATTCTTCTTATAACTCAATTTTCATGTAGCATAAACCGATTCCTGAATGATTCTAACCTTTGTCATCCAAACATTGGACTTTTCAGCAACCAGGACGGCACGTACTGCCAACAAATGCTAGATGACACCAAAAATAATGACCTATAGATGATAATCCATAAGTTTTCCATATTTTTTCTAAGTGACACCATTTGTATATATGTTTATACTCGATCTACATGCATCCGTGAACTAGCTGTTAATTCAAAAATCGGGTACATTTTAAGTACGTGTTTGCGTATATATGTGTACATTTTGCCTTGTTCTCAAGAAGGGTGGTGCCATATTAAACTACCAAAGGAAAACAAAGGAATGTGGAATTCCTTTTTCTTTATCTCAAATATTTTATCTTTTTTGACACAGATGAATGTATGTTATAATTATATAGCAAAAATACCCTATATCTCATGCACTTGTGGGAGTTATAACATAATATTGGAAGATCTAAACTTATTAGAATTCATTCAGAACATTTAGCTTCAATTCTATCCCTGAATATTTTATAGATGCAGATTTTTTTTTTTCCAGTACTTGTTTGTTCATCAGCTGCAACTGCACTTTCCAGAGGTACTTAGTTCTTCTAAATGCAGAATATACCTTAATAAAAGCATAGATAGAAACTTAATCCTGAGAGAGTCATTCTAAAGGCTTTCACTTGGTTGCAGACTTTATGGCTTCGAGGCGAGTTCGGATGTAAGCAAGATGCTTCTCTTTCGGCATCCGGCATTCATTGACGATGTCAATTTTAACCACCTTTCCAATCCATTCAAATATGATTGGAAATTTGTCTTCTGTGAGCATATCAACTCCCAAAGCCTCTTGTAAGTTCCCAAACCAGAAGACTAAAACATTGGCAACGATATCCAGGTATCCAATACTTCGACCTGAAAAATATTCCTTCCCTTTGAGTTCATTTTCAAGCAGTTTAAGCTGTTCAGTTAGTTCTTCAATGGCCTGCTCTTGTTCCTTCCCTGTGGTGAAACTAACCTTCCTTGTTGTCATCAAAATCTGCGGGCAAATGAACCCCAGAAACTGATTATATTCCGTGATTCAACATAGACACATCAAAATGGTTTAGTGGAATGTACCTTTTCGTCGATGAACTTAGCCCAGAAGCGAGCCATGGCTCTTTCATAAGGATCCTGAGGCAAAACAGGATTGTTTCTCCAGGTTTCGTCGAGGTACTCGAGAATAACTAATGATTCTGCAATTGGATTCCCATTATGAACAAGAACAGGGATTCTTTTATGAACAGGATTATACTTGAGAAGCAAACAACTCTTGTCGGATAAATCTTCTTCAATGTATTCATATGGTATTCCCTTGAGTTTCAAGGCCAGTTCAACCCTGCGACTGTAAGTGCTCGCCCACATCCCAAATAGCTTCACTTCATAACCAGCCATTGTTGTTGGTACAGTTTTTGAAATTGAAATTAACTAAATATATTGGGTTTCACAACCGTTATCGCCTTCCGCCAGTTTTAAACATTGGTTCAATCTCTTATAGCTGATGCGGTTCCAATATTCCTGTAACTTGAAGAGATCATTGCATGAATCTCACCCATCAAAATAAGCCAACAGTTCAACCAGTAGAATCTCAGCCCCTTGAATTGCACAATGCAGTCTTAAGTGGATGACAATGAAAATCAAAACAAAAGGTTATTTTAATTTTTTTTTGTTCTTTGGCTTTGGATTAGCTCGAGAATTTCAGCCGTCTCTACATTTCTAAAGCTTACTTTCAAGTCTACATTCCCATTATTGGTGGCACAAAATACTGATTGTGCCGTGGCACCTTGGCTCGGATTGGTTGGTTAAAAATCGAAGCAAATTAAAAGCGTTCATGATAAATCATAATTTTAAAACTTTCAAAACCCTTATTTAAATCCAATTAATGCTAAGCTTCGATTGACCCGTGAGTTTTTTTTTTATTATTATTTAAAAATATTAAAATATTAAAAAATTATTTTTATCAATATATATTTTATAATTAAACTTAAATAAAATATTTTTTATTAGTTAAATAATGATTCAAGCCAGGCGAATTACTTAATTCTTAAATAAATTTAAGTTTAAATAACTCATAAACAATATTTATAATTATGTCGAGTTTGTTTTAACAATAAATAATAAAAATTAATCACATACTTTGGTAGATAAACATTCAATTAATGAAAAATTATTGCCGGTAAAATATTTAGATTTTAGAAGTGAGCCAGTATAATGATACATAATTTTTAAGATTATTTAAAAAGTAATTAAAAAATTAAAACTGACGAATCTAACACTGTGCCCCAACAAAGTCGTTGTAGTATAGTGGTAAGTATTCCCGCCTGTCACGCGGGCGACCCGGGTTCGATCCCCGGCAACGGCGTTCCTTTCATTTTTTTCCGAATAACGGCAACTGCCCTTCTCCAAAGGCTGCAATCATCAGTTCCAAAATCAAAGAATGTTTCCGTTGAAATATCTCTTTTTCTTTCTCCGCCCCATCTCCGTCGACACCCTTCGTCCGCCGCCGCATGATCAGCAGCACCACCACCGTTCACATAATGAAACTAGACAGGATAGTCAACGTCAAGTCACTCTTCACCCCCCTTGCTTTATTCCTGGGCCTTGCATGGTAACCCACCCCCCACCCTCTTAGACGCCAGCTCCCCTGCCTGCGCCGCTGACTCCAACGTCGCCGAGTAGGCGAGAACCTCATTGCATGCCACGTATACTCCTTCAGCTCCTTCCTCTTCTCTAGCCTTACTGCATCAGCCATCAAACAAGCCATAAAAAAAAAAAAAAAAAAAAGCAAAGATAGCAAAAGCCACGACAGGGCAAGGAGTCGGCGCCAGTCTTGTGGATGTGACCTTGATTGCTTTGAGGATTGGGATGTTGGTTTGGGGTTTCGGTTCGGTTTTTCGCTGTAGGTTTTTGATGATGGCTTTGGTGGATTTGACTCATATTAAGTTGCAGACTTTGAATTGTAAGAAGTCTACAGCTTTGCTGCCATTGGTCCTTTGCTAGTTTTGGTCCCTTTGGCTCTTCTTATCTATGTTTATTTTGTTATTTAAACCTTCAGTCGCTGGAAATAATGGGGTTCTCGGAATTTTGCGTGTAAATCAATCATTTCAGCTTTAAATTTACTTGAACAAGGAAAATTCAACTACTTCAATTATATCTAAACTGCATCTGTCTTTGATGTCTCTTACTAATTTATTTCATAGTTTGAAAATCTTGACATGATCTAGTGGTTTAGGTGCATAATCGGTAAAGTTGCAGTGTTAAATATATTATTCGATTGTGTTGGGAATAGCTCACTTGGTTTTCTTATGTTAAATTTAATGTTTGAGCCGTTGGGGGACTGCAACAATTACAGATTCCCTCTTTTGTCTATAGAAATAATATGACTTAGAAATCAGGATAAATAGATTAAATTAGTTCATTAAGTCAATGTGATTTTCAATGATAACATGCAATGGCCGATTTATTTACTCATGAAAAGCTGTCCTTCGGAAATGGCTGATTTGATGGAGTCTCCATGTGCTAGTACCTTGAATCAGAGACCTTAGTCAAATAACCTGTCAAACTTACTATCCCAAGTGTTCTAGATTTGAGATTCTGCATCTTGATTCTAAAATTTTGCTAGGGGAAATTTTTGTTGAGAGTTTTCATCTGATCAATTAAGTCTTTCACTTTTTCCAGGCAAAGGATCAGATTAGTATTATGTTTAGGTTCCGTAATTTCTGCTGCATAATTGCTATCCTTTCTGCATGTTCTTTCATCTCAATCTTTTGTTCGTGTCACTTTTCAAGCAATTGCTATTCCATAAACCGAATAATGATGAAAAAGCCAAAGGAAGATATTGATCTGCTTACTTTCCCTTCTGCCTGGAATCTTCTTTCTTTCCCTCTTGACCCTCCTCCTAAAATCCTTAAAATTGCCCTTTTTGTCAAGAAATGGCCTCAAAAATCTCATGCAGGGGGACTTGAACGGCATGCCTTGACTCTACACCTTGCCCTTGCAAAAAGAGGCCATGAATTGCACATTTTCACCACTTCTTCTCCAAATTCATCCTTTCCAGGTTATCCAATGACAAATTTCGTTTTTCACCTTTCAAAGCCTAGTGCCGGTGGTTATCTGGAGCAGGCCGTCGTATGGAAGCAATTTCAAGCTCAAAACTCGACCGTAAGACCCTTCGATGTGATCCACACTGAAAGCGTTGGACTGTTGCATACTCGAGCAAAGAACGTGACAAATCTGGCTGTTACTTGGCATGGAATTGCATATGAAACCATTCATTCCGATATCATTCAAGAGCTTCTGCGGACTCCTGAAGAACAACAGGCTCATGTGATGACTGAAAGAGCTATGAAGGTCGTCGAAGAGGTGAGGTTTTTTCCAAGGTATTCTCACCATGTTGCTACGAGTGATCATGCTGGAGATGTCCTGAAAAGAATTTACATGATCCCCGAAGAACGAGTCCACGTCATTCTCAATGGAGTAGATGAGGAGATTTTCGGACCTGAGGTTTCTCAAGGAAATGATTTTAAGCAGAAGTTTGGCATCTCAAAAGCTAGATCTTTGATTCTGGGATTGGCTGGAAGGTTGGTGAAAGACAAAGGGCACCCTTTGATTTTTGAAGCTTTGAAGCAAATATTTATGGAAAACAACAAATTCCGAGAAAGTGTTATTGTTCTTGTTGCTGGTGATGGTCCTTGGGGTGCTAGATACAAAGGTCTTGGTGCCAATATACTTGTTTTGGGTCCATTGGAACAAGCTCATTTAGCAAAATTTTATAATGCAATAGATATTTTCGTGAATCCAACTCTCCGAGCTCAAGGATTGGATCATACTCTGTTAGAAGCAATGCTCACTGGGAAACCAGTAATGGCTACAAGGCTTGCTAGCATCGCAGGGTCAGTAATTGTCGGACCAGAAATGGGTTACACCTTCTCACCTACTGTGGATTCCTTAAAGAAGGCTCTCTATAGAGTTTGGAACGATGGCAAGGTGGTTTTGGAGAAGAAAGGCAAAGCTGCTAGGCAAAGAGGGTTGCAATTGTTCACTGCCACCAAAATGGCATCTGCATATGAAAGGCTATTTCTTTGCATATCAAGTGAAGAATATTGCAAATACCAAAAGCCCATTTAATTAACATAGCATAGCGATGTTGGTTTCATATTCAAGTTTGTGACAGCAAGTGGGTGCAAGAATCAACTAGATTCTCTTTAATGCGGTATCTTTTTTGAAATTTGGTTAATTCCTTTGATTTCTATCTCTTGATTGTCCTGAGCTATGTTACCCTGACGTCAGTTAGTACAGGGTAAAGTTAGCACAGGGTACAGGTACGTGTTTGACAAAGTATTTTTATTTTATTTTATTTTTTTAAGTTTTTTTACATATTTGAAGAACCATATCCGGTACCCATATCTGATGTGTGTCAAAACTTTTAAGGAAAGTAAAAAGTTCAGGTAACATAGCTTCTGACTCCCGGCCGTCGAGGGACTGGGGGAAGAGTCTTACAACCAACTTCTCTGCGCTGGGGTAGTAGGTGAGGCAACAAAATTTGTGGCTAAAGTCATGTTTAATTTAAAGAACTTTGAACAGAACCAAACTGCTTCATTGCCTGAAGGCTGTTATAGCCAAGTATTATTAGGGTGAAGTCAAAAGTTATCAGTGATAATTCCAAATGCTGATTCTTAAAGGTCCATGACATGGAGGTAATTTATATATTCCATTCTCCTCAGTCGAAGAAAACTTATCCCAGAGCAGAACCTATGTTGTAGTGAAAGACTTGTCAACCTTCTTTTCCAGATAAAATTATGAAAAAGATACCATATTACAGAAAGGATTTGAAATCCCGAGTGTCAGAAATTTACCTATGCTTCATGTCTTCCACGATTATTGCTTTCTTTGTTAATACCAGGCAAATCTCAAGATTAAACCCATCTGAAATCTCATCGAAATATAAAAGTTGCTATTGTTCTTCTCTTGGGATATACCAGTGCAGATTTTCTTCACCATGCACGCATCATAAGTTTGCCCATTTTCATTTTTGCTAGTTCTTCCTTGGTTCTTAAGGAACAATGCAGTTTGGATTTCAGTAACTTGTAATGCTATTTTTGCTGTTGCAAGCAAAACTTAAGCAGTGAAAGCGAACCTGAAGCTTGAAAAACTGATGGGGAATTCATATGCATAAAGCTAGGCTCTAACAATAAAGCAAACCTGCAGAAATCAAGTCAAAGTTGTGAGACACTGGTATAGTCTAAATCTATGTTATGGAC
>JBBYHO010000008.1:3116460-3130732 GCA_038382025.1 Adansonia gregorii | reverse complement strand
ACTGAAAGTTGGCTGAGATAGATTCCTTGCATCGCTAACTCAAAAACTTTCATTAAGACATTGAATTTAATTTAATTAAAACATTAAATTTAATTTAATTAATTTATATAATTATTTTTTAAAAATAATATATAATAAGTTTGAAATTTAGATCTTAACATCTATAATAATGACTAATGTGAAATCTAATACCATAAAAAATCTATGGCAGCTACTGGAACAGAAATTGAGTCAATTGTTGATAAAAGAGTGTCGGCAGATGAACTTCAAACAAATCGCCTAGCAGGAAGACAAAGCAAACATGTTCAGTTTCCTCCTGTTCCACACCCTCTATTCTCGTTATTGCCTGCCTAAGAATAAATCAAATGACGTCCCTTCTACTTTAATGTCAAACTTTGCATGACTGAAATCAAAATCGTCTCCCACGCTTAGAAAGTTCTGCATTGAGCTTTCAACGTATGGGGTTGAATATGGAAGCGAATTGATACAACAGACCATTTGCTTATTGATGGCTGCGCTGCAAGTTTATAAGCTTAAAAATATGACAAACATGAATACAAAAGTGGCTTATTTATCCAAAAATTAAAAAAAAAAAAAAGAAATTCATAAATGACTTTAAATTTTATATAATACGAATTATTAGCACATTAAAATTTATATAATTATAAAATATTTTAAACATAATTATGACATGATAAAATATACAAATACAATATTGATATGCGAATTGCCAGGCCTAGTCCAGTGTAATTCATCTCTTTCCACATTGCAGGACAGTTTTAATGCTCTTCTATTTGACATAAAAGAATTAGAATAAAATTCTGAAATAAAAATTGAAATGCATTACCATGTAACTGACGCAGAAAGCTGAAACTTGGTTGTTTACATTCTTTGGAAAAAAAAAAAATTCAAACTTATCTTGTTTTCCTACATATGCAGATGTAATATATATCATATACCACGTCAAAATTGACTTTCTATCTCTTCTTACAGCCAATAAGCAACAATAACATTTCAGTAATCGATATACTAATCACAACCAAGGGTAAAGTGTTCTCTCTTTTCTTTCACAGGACATACTAACCTGCAGCAATCTGGAAGCGGCCTTCAAGCAATGTAAAGGCATCTGCATTTATGACAGTAAATATTAATCAGCACTGGGTATCGATTGACGTAGGACAGCAACATCGGGGGCTAGGGTTCATAGTTATCTTATAATCTGAAATTCTTGAGGAAATCAGGAAATTTTGGATAAAGAAAAGATCCCTAAACTTCATACCAAGGGTTTACCTTCGGAGTCACTCCAAAGGTTTTTTTTTTTTTTTTTTGATACTAGAAGGAATAGGAATTTATGACACAAAAAAATATTACAAAAGACCCTGCCTTACAATAACATCAACCAAAGCAGGAGAGGCACAGTTTAAACCCGAAATCTGAATGGTCTAACTCACTCGATTGCATCATACAGTTGACAATAGCAACAGTGCTAAAATATCTCTCATAATTCTGTCAATGGAAAGAGTATATTGTTATATGAACTCCAAGCAACCCTCATCGCTCATCCTAAAAGAATTAGACTTAAAACAACTCAACCCATAAAAACTATGATCCTAAACCCTGGTATAAATTTAGAATACCAAATAAACACTAAAATACTACAATGAAGCTCCATAGATACTAGATGGCAACAAGTTAACCCCTCGATTAACTTCTTTGCATTCAGCACCAAAATAATAGCAGTCCTCAGGCAGCTAAGTAGCTATGCATGGTAGGAAATGATACAAAATATTTGGGATATCTAGAAATTTAAAAAATCAATAAAACAAATAAGTAGCATATTATGAGAAAAAAAATCTTGATATTTACCTTTAAAATTGCTATCTCACATCCATAGAATGACATCAATGAGGAAGCAGATGAACCAGATAACCAGAATAATGCAGTATGAAGGACACAATAACTTCCATTTGTCAGTACACAGACAAAATATTCAATCCACACTTCTCGTATTCATAAGACAGACCTATTTAATTGCAAAAGATGTGGAGGCTGCAGCTGCCTCTGCTATTAAGGAAATTGGCTGGCGAGCCTGCAGGCAAGCAGCTATATCGAAGGGATGTAGCTCAGCACCATCAAAAAGAAGGTTAACACCAGGAAGGATTACTTCATTGCTATCAGTGTCATCAGCATCAACTTTTGTTGCGGTTACTGGGGTGGAATCTTCAGCAGGTCTTGCGGCAGCTTCATATGCAGGAGTTAGGGCATATGCTCTGCAAATATCGTTCAAAACTACGAGTAAATAATACACAACCAAACACTACAATAAGAAGAAAACACTAAGCGGAAGAAAAAAGTAAGTAGACTGATATGACAGACCTAAGAATGCTACCATCGAAGCTCAAAACTTCTGTCTGACAACGCCGTCGACTGGCAAGTTTTAATCTTTGATGCTCACTAGACGCTCCAGAAATGGGCGAAGAAGGGTCTAGCAGTGGATTCCACCTCCCACTAGCATAGTTCATAAGTTGCTTTGATTGCTTCAACTCCTTTGAATGATCCTTTAGCTGCTCCTTTTGGTAAAGAAGTTTAGCTGCAGGACCTGTTGCTTGATACTCTGCACAAACATCCCGCAACCTTTTACGAATGCTTTGCATCGAATCATGATGCTCACTGAGTGAATCTGCTTGAAGTAACTGAGACGAGACAATCCTTTCGCATATATTTTTGCATAATTTAGGGCTGAAAAGTGGCATCCCAAATTCAACAGTAAGTGGAACCCATTCATACTTCTCCTCATTGGGGCCAAAATTGTTCAATTCTGTTTCTTTAAAAAGTTTTAGCACGCGAATGTAACCAACTGTCCATAACTCTATCTTTTGAGCCAAATCATTTAATAATTCATTCAATTTTG
The DNA here is from genome assembly GCA_038382025.1 of Adansonia gregorii. NCBI lineage: Eukaryota > Viridiplantae > Streptophyta > Magnoliopsida > Malvales > Malvaceae > Adansonia > Adansonia gregorii. The sequence goes on along the minus strand of JBBYHO010000008.1, from coordinate 3,127,821 downwards.
AACATTCCTCTGCACATAGTCCTAGCTCCTCCCCTACACGAGCAACTGAGCCATCAGAATTCTTAAGGGGTAAGGGTATGTCAACTGTAACAACTTTTCCAGAACCATCAAGGTCATATCTGCTGAAGGGCTGTACTATAACAGCACAGTATTTGAGAAGCGAATTCAAACAGTGTAAAAGTACACTTCCCTTAACTAAATTTCCTTCGAACTTTCCACCTAAGCCTCCAATTGTTGAATCATCCCAAGACCATATAAGAGCTTTCTCACAGCCAGCTAATGGTGCAGGCAACAAGCGCAGGCATTGTCCTTTCATCAGAACAACCGATAAAGGCCCCTTAGCCACCGTCGAATATAGCACCAATTTCATCCATGGTGTCATAGATGAGTGAGATGGAGGGCCAAAATGAATAGGACCTGTTGGTCCAGGAAGAACGGATGAATGTGGAAGAGGAATCATAGACACAATAATATCATAGTCACGAAGAAATAACCGATCTAAGGTTGCCTTTGGCAGAGCAGCCAAACTTTCACAGCGGAGGATATCCAATTGATATTTCTTTTTCCTCATTGAAGTTTCTTTTCCCATTTCAGCCATTTCCATCTGTATCATTTTCTCATCATTCTGGACATTCAGATCTGACTTGGAAACCCCACTCAAGAGCTTATGATCTTCTGATAAGGTAGCCGATCTGTCATCACCAATGGTTTCAGGTACAGTGTCATCCACAACAGAATCTTCCTGTGATGTTTCTAAATTATTGTTATCACTAGTGTTTATTTCAGTTTCATTAGTAGCAGATTGATCTGATACACCAGTCAACGAAGTCTCAGCTATCAGAGTAGACTCATCATAGCCTGAAGCTGACACTCCCATTCTATCAGCAATTTCCACAGCTCTATCATCAGTGGCAACACCACCTGATAGTAGACACTCCAAGACACAGCGGAGACTAAATGCATGATTTGCAAATTCCTGCAACTCTCCCTCAAATTTTGTTCCCTCCAACGTGCTCAGGTCTTTGCAAAGATCTGCAATGCTAGCATGGCCTAATTTCCCTGCTTCATATAACGTCACAGCATGAGATTTCAATCCTGCAAAGAATCCAGTAAGAGGATATAAAATTATGTCAGAGAAGAGGCAACAGCAAGTAAATGTACATGCAGATGCAGATGCAGATGATATAGATAAAAACCATAACAAATTATTAAACAAAATACTGGAACTTGTCTAAACTTCATCACATGCAAACTAGAATATCCCTATTCCTCCCCACTAATGCCAACACCATGGAATAACAGTTAGTTTTTCTTGGCCTAGCTTGGTGTACCTTCTCCAGTCTAGAAAGCTGAAGTCGGGCAGTTTAATAGAAACAATTTTTTAACTTTCAAAAGTTAAAAAATGAGCTTATTTTGTGCATTCTTTTTATGCATTTATGGTTATGATGTCCAACAGAAAAACAATATTTGGGACTGGCACATACAAACCAGACATTCAAAATGGTAAAGAGAAAAGGTAACTAACCTGGTGAAACGGAGCCCATCATAAGATAAGATGTTATATTAGCATCAACAACAAAAGCAACCCTAGCATTGCTAGAACGAGGCCCATAGGTTTCTGTCCCCCAAAAATCTCCTTGTCGACAAGCCTCACCATCAGTTGAAATATTTGCTGATGTTGAACTAGGGTGACAGATTTCTTCTTCATCTGTAAGGCTGACACCATGAGGAGGTATGCTTGTGTTTTCTCGAAGCACAGATGCAGGATCAATTACTTTTATTGCCCATCCCAACCGACAAACAAAGGATGCAGCAGCCTGCAGTTGACTAAGATCTGCTTGTAAGGTTGATGCTAGCTCAGCAACAGTAGCATTCTCACTTGAAACAACAAAAACTGCATATAGCAACCTGAATAGTGCAGTTACTGGCATTAAAAATCCAAGTTGTGCCACTAATAAAGGACATTGAAATGAAACAAAGATCAAAGAATAACTTACTCCTCAATAGGATCCTCATAAGACTGCTCCTTGTTTGAAATGAACCCCTCAAGCCTAGAAACTGAACTACAATAGTATTAATAACGTGATTCACAAACCCAAAAAGGACTCAAACAGAGGTGGTCAAGTACCTTGTCATTTTATCACCAAATTCAAAACACATTTACGCAGCCGGAAGATCCATTAAAGTAAACGCTAGATAACTTGCAAAGAAGTAAACGGCTAGACAGAGAGCATCCTAAAGAAAAAAGAGATTTTAAAAGAAATTGTATCTTTTCAACGTCATATATTTTTTAGGGAAAAAATACAGAGCACCAAGAAGAATGCTTGGCTAGTAGTCACTGTAAACACCCCCGATTCCTTATCAATGCAATAGGATGTCTTTTTATCTATCTCTTCAATCAGAAAAGGATTTTCTAGTGATTAGGGCTGGCCAAGATGGTCTCTTGACACCATGTTCTTTCTTCTACTTTCTATTCCAATAGAATTGCTCTTATTTCAAAAATACTCGCCATGGTAGAGATTAAGGAAGAAGGGGGAAAAAGCACACGAGGACTGCTCTACAATGGAGAGTTATATGCTGTCACTCCAAGATGAGAATCTGTTGATTATCTATTTCTCTCCTAACCAGTTAGATTGTTGGTGCAATTATTTAGGACAAGGTCACAAGTCAAGGCACACAAAAAAAAAAAAAAAAAAAAAAAACAGAGGAAAAGCTTAAGAATTTCTTAATATGAAAGTTATGTAGGAATTTATTTTTCACTAAGGTTAATCAATCAAAACAAGTCAGAGCGCTGAGTATATTTCAGTTGTTCTGGCCTCAAAGAAATGCATACTTCAGTTTGTAAATTACCACCAGCTAACACCCACAAAGATACCAGTATGAAAGCCAAACACGAAGGGATTTCAATGTCAAAGGTAAATTTAAATTTTTTTTTTAAAAAAATATGCAAATGGAGTAGTCAAAGCAATCCACAACTATAAAGACAAGGAGTAACAGCATTAAGAACATCTTCCTAAACCAAGTGCAGTTCCAAAGAAGAGAAGATGCTTTCTCTGAAACAGGAAGAAAATTCTCAGAATTGAAAAATGTTGAGAGATTATCTTTTGATGTAAATTGTTTGTGCCTGTAATAGAACAGCCTACTTTAATGGTCACTCATGTAAAGCGTATTAATTCACAAAGAAAAAACTCATGAATGTTCCTAACGTACATGCATAAAAGATAAATTTTGAGTAATTAGCAGAAAAGTGAGTCTTTTTTTAGCACTTGCAAGCTAAAGCATTTCAACATATTATTCTTTTAATGAAGAGGTGAAGATGGATAAATGTAGTGATCCTAGATTGTCAGAAAGTCTTAAAGCAAACAGCTAACCTTTAAACCGGTCATCCGGATAGACAGGAACATCAAAATAGACCAATCCCCGTCGATAAAGACCTTTTACAATGTCAGGATCAAACAGGATAAATGCATTAGCTTCTTCTTTGCAGATTTTATCTATTGTTGCCATTTCTTCTTCTGAAAGTTTCTAAAAAAGAAACAAAGAACTGTGAAGATGCAGATTACGCCAATAAAGATAAGAATATGTATCGGAACAGGGCATAATATCAAGCTAATCTAATGACGCTCATTGGATAATAAGACAAAGGACCATCTGAAACCTTACCTTAAACTCTTCAAGGGTAAAGTTAACGAGACAAATTCCCCACCAAGGTTCAATTTGAAAGTCCACCGGTTGGGTAGGTAACAACTCTTTCGCAATTGACTTGTTGAGCTTCCACATAATTTTCTGGATAGCTCCAGATAAGTAAACAATAGGTTAGATGATAACAAAGCTCCTATACTGGATTTATAAATATAATCTAGTTTGCATAATGTAGGGCACATGGTGCCCTCAAAAGTTTACAGGGTAAACACAAGCAACTTATATTACTATGTCTATTAGAATGGTTTCTTAGGGCATGCCCAAAATAATGAAAAGTTCATCAAACATATCTACATCCAACGATTCAAAGGGGGAATTATTAGATCTTAGATAGTTTGTAAAACAACCCCAATCTGTTCTAAATCAGGTAGACGTTAATGCTTAAAATAATGCTATTATTGCCTCTATTTTTTGCAAGTAAAGAGAAATGAAGGCAAAGTAAGAGGTTCTAACTCTGTTCTCTGGTCTAGTATTGATTTAAACATCAAGGCAATGAGATAATGCAGCCCCAAAAAAATTATTTGTAAATCTGCCTACAAAAAGAAGTATAGAAGAATGATTCATTTTACAACTGCCACATTACCAAGCTTGATGATAACTATTAATCAGTGTACAAGTGCACGCATTAGCCCTGGATCACTTGGACAAGCAGAAGCAACCAGAATGGTGCTCACCAGCAAATAGTTACACACATGAATTAGTAAGCAAAAGTTGATCCAGTACCTTAGACCTGCATTTGTTCATAATATCAATAAATTCATTTCTCCCAATTCCTGTAAGTCTCAAGGCATCAGCGGCACTGAAATTTGGGATACTATCATAAGGTTGCTCTGTCAAACAAAAAGAAATGCGAGGAAATGGTCAGTACCTATCTAATATGAAGCCAACACTGATTCATAAAGCAGTAACCATAGCTGCAAGGTCAATGCGACACTAAATCTGCATAAATGCACACATACAAAACAAAATGTACATATTCAATGCTATAGGATTGATCAACCAATCCAATAAAAACCTCAATGAGAACAAGTCAAATGTATTTTAAATTGTAAATCCATACACAAGACAAATCGAAATCGAGATGTTAGAGACTGATTTTATAATACCTAATATAATTTCAAGAACAATGAAACCTATAGACAGAATGCATAAATTTACACTATGAATTGTCATATATTAATATTTATAAGGCAGTGAGGATATAGCACTAGAAGCACCAGAAGAAACATCTTAAATAAGAGCGGATTACTGGTTGAAGAAGGCATACATTGGGAGGTACGTTTACAGGATATGGTGAAATCTGTTCAGTCCAACTAAAAAGAGATGTTGAAGATGTCTTCTCTGAAATTACCAGGATCATTCTAGAACACTCAAAAACATGCACGCAAATGAATAGCCACCGTCATTATTAATTAATGCTACTTTCTACCATAAAAATTGGAGGCAAAGGGCAGAAAAGGGAAAACTACATTTCTAATGTGTTTAAATCATCTCTAGCTGCGAATAATTCAAGCATCTATGCTGATAAAAGTAGATGCATTCAAGTCCTTACGTACACCTAGAAACAATTAATCTTAATCAAATACCAGCCCCTGCCAATCAATAATGATTTATTTATTTTTTTTGAATAAATAAAAATTTACTCAACTTTAAGCTATGACAATATAGGGTAATTTAAGAATTAGCAATTCCATAATGTGATTCAAGAGTTCAATGATATGCTTCATATGAATCGAAATCTTTGAAATACAAAAAGTTCAAAAAAATCATAGCTCTAGCAAGATGCAATATATGAGATTTCTCAGCAGATCAAGCAGCTATCTTCAGCCAGAACTTTCTACCATCATCATCATCATCATATCATTAGATAAAAAGGAAGTTGTAGGAGAAAAAAGAATAGGAGGGAGCAATTACCATTTTTCATAACCTCAAATATCATATCACAGTAATATCGGAAAGGAGAGACCCTCATTACACGGCAAACATACTCCGCAAGGTGGTAAGGGAATAACTACAATTACGAAATTCAATCAGTGAACTGCAAAGAACCACTGGAACTTTATAAAGGAGAAAAACTGAAGAGCAGAGTTGTTCAACATTTTATACAAACTATAACTGATGGGAATAATTTTTATAATGCATTCAAGCAGTCAAACTATAGGAGCCATTCTACATGATCAAAAACATAGCTCGTACTGCACAATTGCACTTAAATGCAGCTTCTTAATATGATAGTTCTGCTTCTAATTCAAAAGGGGGAAAAACAACAACAACTATTTTTATTCAAGGTTCAAATTGAGAGTTGAAAAAGTATTCCTTCATCATTGCGAAACAACAATATTGATCATATGAGAACAAAGGCTTTTTTAAAAACATATTAAAGAACAAAACATACTAAGTGAAATAAAAAGAAAGTTCAAAACTCTTTCTTTAACACGCACCGCTAGATTCTTTCGCAAGTAACGCATCATATCTTCATAATATTCACTTTCTTTGCATACTTTGCGAGCAAAACAAGTGTTCCATGGGAGCCTTTTCTTGATACAGTGCTCAATAATCCTAAAAGGAGTTACCAAAAGAAAAAGAAAGGTTAAGATCAAGCAATAGAAAACTAAACCCAAGAGTCCATCATTTTCAACCTGGGACCAAAACTACGAAACAATCTAGAATCATTATGTCCATGCTTAAGAGAGAAAATGAAATTTCATTAGCAATAGCACGTGAAAACTGAGAAAAAAAACAATGTATTCAATAGTCTGTAGAGCTACTGTCATGAAATAGCTTTCAAAAATGTAAGCATCCAAACCAATTTAATTTTATTTAAAGAACTGCCAGCAAGAGACATCTACAAAACCTAAGAAGCACATTTTCCTTCACGATAGAAGGCTAAACAACAAGAGCATCTAAATTACAGATGACTATTGCAAAACAGGTTCTATACTAACATGGTAATACCTTAATGCTCAGAGGATCCATCAAATTGTCTAACCAAACAATGTACGCAAAAGTTCTTATCTAGGAAAGACAAACCTTAATACTTAATAGGAGCATCTAAAAGTCTAAGCTGCGCAGGTTGGAAAATTTTTTCTTGCGATGGCTATAAAAGAGCAATGCCCGTTCAATTTATAATTAATTTGTTATGAGTAAAATGTAACCAAATACAGTTAGCTAGGTAGTTGAATAATGTATACGCCAGCAAGAACACACCATCATTTCACGTAACCCTTTCACAGAACTCCTTAGCGATACCATTGACTAATCCATCAATCATATACTAGGCACGAAATAAGTATTTCCTCTTGAAAGAAGAAAACTAAGAGTTATAATCTGCTCTGTTTGGAAATTGATCCCAAATCACTCCCTAAAACAAAACAACGAAGTTCTTCAAAGCTCCAAACTAAATGATCCTTATAACTACTGCAGCTACAAAAGTAAAACAAAGAGTAAGCAGCAGAATCCAAACTAACCTTCTGTGCCATTCTTCTTTAGAATTAAGATTGGCTTGAAGCCGTTTGGGCAAATTCTCCCACGGGCTTTCTTCCCTAATCGCTTTCAAAAACAACTGTTCCTCGATCGTCGTCGGAATGTGCTGCATTTTTACGGATCACTCAATCTCCTCCCCCTCTGTACAATAAATCAATCAATCAATCGGCTAGCGTAATAATAAATCATCGGCAAAAGAGATCTTGCTCGATAAATAAGCAATAAGCGGATCGAACCTGAAAGAGAGAGAATAAGAAGAAGCTTCGATCGCGGTGGCGGATCGACCTAGGGTTTTGATAAATCGCGGCCAAGGGAGACGCAAATCTAAAGAATTGAAAATTCAGAAATAAGAATTGCTAGAATTGCTTCCAGCAAACAACAAGTAATTGAAAATGGAAAATTCAGAATGTATAGTATCAGCAACCAAAAAAAAAAAAAATGTACAATCTACAGTGAGAACGACCTATTCTAGGCTTTCTATTTTGGTCCAGTCCAATTCAAACGTAGATATTGGTTCTTTGGTTTCGCTCGTGTGGCAAAGCTTGCCCACTACATAAGACGGGCCTTCTGGCATGCTCGCATCGCATGGGAGGTTATAGGCGATGAGTTACTAAAATTACGACAATTTCAATAAGCCCAGAACGGTTCTCTTCGACAGCTTAATACAATTAATATTAATATATTCTAACCCTGTCAGGCAAGAGAATTGTTTACTGAAATTGGTTTCATAAATTAACGTACACTGAATTTGCATAAAACTTAAATGTTCAAATAATATAACAAATATAAGATTATATATATTATTTTACCATAAAATTTTTTAAATAACTATGTTTATTAAAAAAAAAATCAGATTTTGTCATGCAAACATTTTTTTTGAAAAACATCCGCATAAATTAGTTGAACTCTAAAACTAATCTAAATAAACTATATAATTAGTTGAATTAAATTTAAAATTTAATTAATTAATTTATATACTCACTCTTGTGATTTCTCTTCTTTAAGAAAAATACACCCGATCTAAGCACAAGAAAATATATATATATATATATATATCTATATCGAGGGCTTTCAGAAGAATATATATATATATATATATATATAGGGCTTCCAAGACGGAAGCCATCTGGAGCCCAAAGAAAGACGAGGAAGGAAACGAACCAAAACCACCTCAAAGCCTCCGTTTGAGCGGCTTCAGGTTCTTGAGAATCTTGACCTTTGTGGCTTTAAGTTGACAACGGGAAGACTCCGTTCTCACTTCTCATTCGTAAAGAAAAAAAAAAAAAGAACCATGTTTTTTCACATAGTATTGGAGAGGAACATGCAGTTGCATCCACGCCACTTCGGTCGTAACCTGCGGGAAAACCTCGTGTCCAAGTTGATGAAAGATGTTGAGGGCACTTGCAGGTTCTTCTTTTCTTTCTCCTTCCTTTACGATTTCAAAAGGATTATGACCAAAATTTATGTTCTTGCTTGTTTTGGGTGCTTGTGTGTGTGTGTGTGTGTGTGTGTATAAGTTAAGTTCAAATCAACTTGATTGATTAATTTTTAGTTTCTATAGCTTAAAGAGTCAGAAGATATAAATTTAAAGTGCGTTTTAGCGTCTTTAAGCTGTAGTTTAATGCATCATTCAATTGGGATTTTACTTTCTTTCTTGTTTTGGTGTTTTTTTCTTAGGTAAAGTTCAATTCAACTTATTTAGTTGATTTTTAGGGATTGTTCTATAGTTTAAAGTGGCAGAATAAAAGACTAAAATGAGTTTTAGCTTTTTTAAGCTGTAGTTGTATACATCAGTCAATTGGGATTCTAACTTCAAAGGTTCACATTAAGTTCCCTAAAGCTTAGTCCTAGATGAGAGTAAATTGGATTCTGATGATTGATTGGTTCAAAGAACAAGTTGGAGTAAACATGCTGAAATTGATAAACTACACTAATAATTTGTAGTGGTAGACATGGTTTTTTTGGTGGCGATTACTGGTATATAGAACACTTGGAAAGGTCTGATTCCATTAAGTTCCCAAAAGCTTAGCCTTAGATGAAAGTAAATTGGGTTCTGATGATTGACTGGTTGAAAGAACAACTTGGGGTAAACATGGCTGAAATTGGTAACTGCTTTAATAATTTGCAGTGGTAGACATGGTTTCGTGGTGGCGATTACTGGTATAGAGAACATCGGGAAAGGTTTGATTCGAGACGGGACAGGGTTCGTGACATTCCCTGTGAAGTATCAATGTGTTGTGTTTAGACCATTTAAGGGGGAAATCCTGGAGGCTGTTGTTACCATGGTGAACAAGGCATGTATCCCTTTTTTCTTTCTTCCTAGTCAGATTGTTTTTTGTTAATTGGGTTATTAACTATTGATTTCTTCCATTTTTATGTTTGTAACTAGATTTGTCGTTTCGTGTAGATGGGATTCTTTGCCGAAGCTGGGCCTGTTCAAATTTTTGTTTCTAACCATGTAAGTCTTGTCTTCTTTTCATCATGCCTCTGTTAAGGAATTATTTTTTCTTTTTTCATAGAATTTTTCGGCATAGCCCCTTTCAAATTTAATGTTCTTTATAGAGCTTTGGATTTGATTGTATTTTCTTATATACAGTGTTTCCAAGGTTCAGATTTTCCTTCTTTTTTACAGTTATGAATTTGGCTTAATTATTTGATAAACAATATTTTTGTGTCTTAAGATAAAGTAGAGATTGTAACGAATATAAAGTATCTAAAGGACTGAAACTATGATTTTCTGTATTTAAACAATAAGAATTGAAGTTATCCTATTTGATTGACTTTACGGATCTAGTTTCTTTGTCGGGGGGAGATTTTGGTTTTGATATTAGTTTTGTTTTTAAGACTCATTGTCTTTCACCTTAGCAATCTGGTGAGATTAACGTGTGAGAGAGGAAGAAATAGCTGCTGTCCTGTAAGCCTGTCGGTCTGCTTATGTTTCATGAATGACTTCAATCATATAAAGGAAACTTTTGTATCTTGGTGGTATTTCTACCTGATTGCTTATTTGCATACTTGACTTTTGTCAATGGTGGTGTAGTCTCTTTGTCGTTTAAGCTTTGCCATATTCTCTCGTTTCTGAATTACTGGATATACTCGTTAAAATTCCATTTTGTTTTATGAGCTTTGCCTCTTCCACATGTGCTATAGAAATTTTTGTTTTCCAGTTGATTCCGGATGATATGGAGTTTCAATCTGGAGATATGCCAAATTATACTATCTCTGATGGATCGGTATGCTTCATTTCATTTTTAAGCAAGTAATTGTTAATATTTTGTAGAAGTTTTTGTTTTTTACTTTTATCATTTATCTTTTTACAGGTTAAGATTCAAAAGGATAGCGAAGTGCGCTTGAAGATAATTGGAACTCGAGTAGATGCTACTGAAATTGTATAAACTTGACCCTCTCTACCTCCCCGTTATTCTCTCACTCATAGGTTTTATAATTTTTTGTGCTGCTTCTTCCCATACAGATAGAATATCCTAATAGAACAATGAAGCACAATCTTGTCAGTTGAAGGGTTTGATTCACTTAGAGATTTAGATATCACTAGGAATTTCTAGAATCCCGTAATGAAAACAACCTATTATTGGAACTGATCAACAGTTAAATAATAACTTGCATTTAGGGGATAACTAGGCAACGAAATTGTTACTTTCTTATTATCTATCCTTATTGTTTTCTTCATATTATATGCTTTTAGAACAGTTGGTTTAAAATCCGTATTCATGTCTTCTTGAAAATTAACGTCTGTGTATAGTTGTGCTATGGTTACGAGATCAAAGGTTATCAAATTTCCTGTCGATATCGAAAACATTTAGGGCTTATTTTGTGAACTTTGTGTTCTTTGTACTTGTTAAGATTTAGGGTTATATTCATGTTTTCATCTAAAACATTAAACGATCCTTTTCCTTTTGCAGTTCTGTATTGGTACCATAAAGGATGATTTCTTGGGTGTGATTAATGATCCCACAACAGCTTAAAAGTCAGATGTTGGATATTTCATGAATGCATGGAAAATTTCAGTTTCCCCACTGCCTTATAACTGTTGTATTGTACACTTGTAACTATAATCTCAATGTACATGGAATTGTCTCCCAAACTACATTATTGGGTTTTGGAACATTTGTATTATAATTTAGTTAATTGAGAAATATTTTATGATAAAGCGTCAAT
>JBBYHO010000008.1:3104769-3116360 GCA_038382025.1 Adansonia gregorii | reverse complement strand
TTTAAAATATCATTTAAATAAGTGTTATTAAGCATCGATTAACATTTTTCTGAAAAACTTTTTAATTGTAAAAAATTAGAGAAACTTAAAGGGTTCATTTGTATAAGTGCAAAATCATTAGTATGAATAAATAGTGATTATATTGAATTTAAAAAGAAAACTAATTTGAGGTTTGCTAACATTTTTATTAATTTTTGGGGGCAACCTTTGCACGTGATATGCACTTGAAACACGGAGAAAAATGTGAGCCTAACAGAAAACAAGCCCTATAAGTCACGCAATGAATCATCAAAGTGAAATCAGTCTTCAGAGGGACCGAACACAAGAAAAACAGAAGGCCTGCTTTCGTTCTTGACTGATGTGGGTGTTTCAGACTTCCCAGCCAACGCAACCGCCGTCACTGTTCAGCCCACCTCGTACTCCTCCGAAGCTTCTTTCCTCCTTTCTTACCTTAAACCCCTCGATCTCAACCTCAACGCTCAACAAAAATCAGCTAATCCAATCGTTATGCAAACAAGGCAACCTTAAACAAGCCTTCAAACTCCTTTCCCAAGAACCCAATCCTTCTCAAAGAACCTACGAACTCCTCATCCTTTCCTGCGCCCACCAGAACTCCCTCTCCCTCGCCCAATCCCTTCATTCCCATATTTCCGAAAATGGGTTTGACCAAGATCCTTTCTTGGTTACCAAACTTATTTCGATGTATGCTGCTTTGGATTCCCTCGATGACGCTCGCAAGGTGTTCGATAAAACGCGTAAGAGAACCATTTTTGTTTGGAACGCGATTTTTCGTGCGCTTACTTTGGCTGGTTTCGGAGAAGAAGTTTTGGGTTTATATAGAAAAATGAATAGAATTGGACTCCCATCGGATAGATTTACTTATACTTATGTGCTTAAAGCTTGTGTTGCTTCTGAATGTTTGTTTTCGCTTTTAAAGAAAGGAAAAGAGATTCATGCTCATATTTTAAGACATGGGTTCGAAGCACATGTTCATATTATGACTACTTTGGTGGATATGTATGCGAGGTTTGGTTGCGTTTCACATGCAAGTTTTGTTTTTGAGCAGATGCCTGTCAGGAATGTGGTTTCTTGGAGTGCAATGATTGCATGTTATGCGAAAAATGGAAAGGCGTTTGAGGCATTGGAGCTTTTTAGGGAAATGATGCTTGAGACTCATGATTCGACTCCGAATTCAGTTACCATGGTTAGTGTTTTTCAAGCTTGTGCAGCTCTGGCTGCTTTGGAGCAAGGGAAGTTGATGCATGCTTATATTCTTAGGAGAGGGCTTGATTCAGTGTTGCCAGTTATAAGTGCTCTTATTACAATGTATTCACGATGTGGTAAGCTTGAAATGGGGCAACTGATTTTTGACCAGATGGAGAAAAGGGATGTCGTGTCATGGAATTCGTTGATTTCGAGTTATGGTATTCATGGATATGGGAAAAAAGCAATGCAAATTTTTCAAGAGATGATTGAGCAAGGTGTTTCACCAAGTCCTATAACGTTTGTCAGTGTTTTAGGAGCATGCAGCCATGCAGGTCTTGTTGAAGAGGGAAAAAGGTTGTTTGATTCGATGCGTAAAGAACACGGAATATCTCCTAGCGTCGAGCACTATGCTTGTATGGTTGATCTTCTCGGTCGTGCCAATAGGTTAGAAGAGGCAGCTAAGATTATAGATGAAATGCGGATTGAGCCCGGGGCTAAGGTTTGGGGTTCACTTCTTGGCTCATGTAGGATCCATTGTAACGTAGAGCTAGCAGAGAGAGCTAGCCATAAACTATTTCAACTTGAACCCGCAAGTGCTGGGAATTATGTACTTCTAGCTGATATTTATGCAGAAGCCGAGATGTGGGATGAGGTTAAAAGAGTGAGGAAGCTGCTCGAAACTCGCTCACTGCAAAAAGTTCCAGGTAGAAGTTGGATCGAAGTCAAAAGGAAAATGTATTCATTCGTTTCTGTTGATGAGCTCAATCCTCAGATCGAACAGATCCAATCTTTGTTGATCAAACTCTCTGCAGAAATGAAGGAGAAGGGCTATGTACCGCAAACGAAAATTGTGCTCTACGATCTCGACGAAAGAGAGAAGGAACGGATTCTATTGGGTCACAGTGAAAAACTAGCAGTTGCATTTGGACTCATCAATACGAATAAAGGGGAAACCATTCGGATAACAAAGAATTTGAGGCTATGTGAAGACTGCCACTCATTTACAAAGTTAATTTCCAAGTTTGCAAACAAAGAGATTCTGGTTCGTGATGTCAATCGCTTTCACCATTTCCAGAATGGAGTTTGTTCATGTGGAGATTATTGGTAACAATAAGGTTCCCCCTTTTTTTCTTAAAGTTCTGGAAAATAAGTGGAGGGAGATTTGAATACCTTTATCATAAGATTACAGGCATGTACAGTAATTAAGTTTAATTGGTTGTTCATCTATGTGTTTTTTTCCCAATAATTTAATATTATGCAGTCTGATATTTTAAACTTCGATTTTGGTACATATATTTTTTTCAATCTTCTTGTCTTAGTACTTTTATTTTAATTCTAATAAATTTAGTTTCTAAATTTTTATTAAAAGTTGATTTCAGGATGTCGTTTTAAATTTGAGTGACATGAAATTTTAGTGATTATTTGGCATATTAAAATAGATTTTTTTTTTTACATGATAGTATAAATTTAAACATTTTCATATTTTATATTAATTAAGTACTAATTAAATTTTTTAAAATTCTAAAAAAAAAAGCATTTTTTAAGAAAATTAATTTCTCTTTCATACAACAAAAAATTTCAAGTTAACAAATTAACTTATTATATACTATTTTTTGGGTTGATCATATAGTATTTTTGCGCTTCCAAGTATCAAAAAAAAAAAAAAGCTTTATGATTACTAAACGTAGCCTTCTTTGTGAAATAATGAATAGCTGATCTTGAATTAATCATCAATTTTGGTAGAACTGATTCCAAAGGCCTAGAGTTCCAATGCTTGACTACAATGGTACACACAATAAAATTAAAAAAATAAAAATAAAATAAAAAAACCCCTCGACTGTCACTGTAGCAACTATTTCAAAACGAAATTTAAGTCCTCTGCCCAAGAATCGGTGCCAGGCGGAATTCGAAAACAAATTGAACCACACAAAAACAGCGCATTGCATTTTCACTAGACAGTAATAAAGCCGTCTTGCTTCATTTTGATGAGACTGCTTTCGATGTTGCGGAGAACTGGTTTATAGCTGTGGCATTTTGAATGAAGTTAGGCATCTAGAATCTTTCTGGGAGATGTGTTCGTAAGTAAGACGTTAGGGAGGTGAAAGAATATCTTACAGGCGTGCGAGACTGTTATATGCTTGCGTTGCTTGCTGGAGACGCGCTGAAAGTTGCATTACTTCAGCTGATAGTGAATCTGCTCTGCTCTGTTCTTGCACAAGTTGTCCCTAGAAAAGAAATATAGCACAATAAGATAATATTATTTATTATTTGAAGGTCAAAAAACTATTGGATGGAGAAACAGAACGTCATGTAATTTCTGCAAGAAAAAATATATACATATAAAAGTGAAGGAGATTTATCCCTCTCGATGACATACGGTTAAACTTAGAGTTCTAAAGTATGCAACACATGTCATAAAGATTTCCCTTCCAAACATACTGACCTTGAGGGATAGAATTTCAGTTGCATTGGCCTGTGAACCAGTTTCCATAACTCCACCTTGTCGGGATGCTAACGAACCGGTTTTAGATAGCAAACTAGACTGCTCTGTTCTCAAGTTATCTAGAACTCTACGAAGCTCTTCGTTTTGCTTAAGACAGTCTTCAACCTGCAAATACTCTATGTTTATCAATCAAATAATGCATATAATACTGATAGGAAACTAGAATAATAGAGATGTATGTTGTCTGTAGAAAAGTTTCAGAAAACAGTTAGCATATAATCCTACAGACTCTCTCAAGTGATTTTTACCTGATTCTCCCACTGCTTTGCGGTCATCATTGCCTCTTGATAAGAAGATGAGAGATTAGAATTTTCCTCAAAAAGCCTTTCTATCTCTGAAGATTGGTTATCAATCTGCCAATTGCGAGAAGGCACTTTTAACTTAACATGGAAAAATGCAGTTTAAATTTCCAACTCATACAGCAAAACTATAAGAACATAAGCAAAGGCTCTACCTCCCTTAGAAGTTTTTGTCTACTATTTTCGAGTCTCTCCACTGCTACAGCCATATCATGTAGCTGTTTCTCAAGTTTTTCTTTGTCTTCCTGTGAAATCGAAGAAGGTCACCTTAATGAAGCATGAGCCTCTTTGAAAATGAATCTATTATCAGTACATTAACTGATGAAAACAACCTCATTTCTTTTAGAAGCCGATAGGCAGAAGACAAACCAGAATGAAAATAAGAAGGCAGGGGCTAGGGGCAATCATTTTCAAACCATGGAAACAAAAATACTAATAATAACAATAATCTTCTCCCACTTGGGTGGAAGGAGGAGTACATAATCTACATGCATCTGCATATAAGTTATCATAACACAAGGTGCTATAAGATGCATGCCAAAGTAATTCATCATGACAAATCAAGGCCCTAAAACATTTTCTGGACAGGTTGATAACTTAAAGGCATTCTCTTACCACTGAAAATTCCTTGTGTGCTGCTTTCTCAGAGACTACTTCTGCATGGCAGAACACAGTAGTCAATAGTAATAAGAGAAGAGTTAATCGCATTACTTGCAAAATTGTAGAGCATCAGGGTTACTTATGTTTTATGGGAACTTAATATTCATGCATTGTAAAATAAAATATAGGTTTCAAATGAGGAAAAGGAATGGAAGAGAAGATTTATCTTTAAGATTTATCTTTACTTTTTAATTTTATGAAGTTACATGTACAGATGTGGACACAATATATTATTTTAAAAAATCACTGTTGGCATTCACTGTTTGTCCATGAACACCATTTGAGTAATCAGTAATTACCTGAACCCCTTTTGGACATAGCACTAAGTCTTTCTTCCAATTCCTGCTTTTCTGATGTCAAAGCAGAAACCTGAGCTTGCACCTCTGCTAATTGCTGTCGCTCTTGCTGCTTCGACAATGACTCTTGCTGTGATTCAGAAACACCATAAGAGATCCACAAAGAAACACTTAAAAAGGGACAATGAAACACAAACTAAGCTCACTACAACCTGTAACTCGGACTTTAATCTAGCTAACTCCTTTTCTAATGCTTGTACTTGATCTGGTGAATTCCCCATGGCATTTATTCCACTAAATGCATTGCTCATCGCTTGTTGCTGCATTGAGTTGAGTTCTGCCCTCAAGGCTGCTGCATCTTCCTCAGCCTAAAACAAAACAAACAGACAAGATACAAGTTAAGTTGCTTTCTTATATCAAGACTCAAGAATAGAAACTGCTTACTCTGTATTGCTCATCTTCTGCCTCTTTCAAGCGTCTCTTGAGCATGCGAAGCTGGGCTGAGAGGTCCTCCTATACTAAAACATCAGACTTTGTAAGCAAAGCATAAAATGAACAAGCTAGAGACTTTATATAACTTAAAATGCAAGAAAAGGCGCACACCCTTGCAACAACAGCTGCATCTTTCTCCATAGCAACATCTTTCAGAGCCTTTCTTAGAGATGGAACAGTGTTCTGTTCCTGCAAATTATTACAGTTTGAATGTAAATAAGCAGACCTGAGTAAAAGCATCACTTTTCAAACTTCTAAGCATACCATATCATAGTACTGAAGTTGAATTAGAGAAAAAAGAAAGCAAACCAAACACCAGCGAAGAAACTTGAAAACAAAGAATGCTGTCTAACAATAAAAAGCTTCTCCACCAATACCCAGTAAAGGAGTAATATGAAAAAGATTTAACTAGTAAGCCATGCTGTAAAAAAAAAAAAAAAATTGAGGTGCCTCAACTCACCAGCTCATTAAACCGTGTTTGCAGCGTTTCATGCTCCACTTCCTTTGCTTGAAGCTGAATCGGGAAAATAACAACAAATCACATATTTTCAGGTTCCTAATAGCTTGCTTTAGCCCTAACGCCCAACATAAGACCTAAAGGCAATATGATTATAATACCTTCATAGATAATATCTTGTTATTTTGTTCTAATTCTGCATTTTTCTTCTGCAAGTCCTTCAGCTGAGATACTAAACCACCAATATCTGCCTGCACTACCAATTAAACAGGATGAGAACAATAAATTCACTAAACTAATATCATGCTAACAAAATATATATATATATATATAATTTAAATCTTCTCGGTGTCCTGAATGGCTTTGATTTTCCAAATCGCTCCTTATTTGAATGCAGAAAATTAAATAATTTCACCAGAATTTGTAACATCTAACCATGCATTAGAACTTAAATCTATTCTTCCATGACACTGAAAAATTAGTACTAAAGTTACATCACAGGGAAAAAAAATAAAAAAATTATTTTCCTTCAATAATTGGTCATCCAAACAGATAATAAAGTAAAAAAAAAAACCTTACGAAAGTTCATGTATTCTTTTCAGCGAAAATCTTAACAAATTCAATATTTACAGAAACGGAAAAAAAAAAAAAAGAACTCAAAAAAATTATGGCCGAGAATACCTCAGAGAGTCGATTTTCGCTTTCTGATTTCTTCATGACTGGAATATCTGCAAGAATTAAAAAATTAAAAATAAGTATAAAAACGAAATTATGAAAAAAAAATAAATGGCAAAAAAAATGGAATTAAAATGAGAAAGGAAAGACCGGTAGGAATTGAAGCTTTGGTGAGATCAGATCCAGAAGAAGCTTTGCTGACTCTTTCGGCAGCTCTCTTCTGACGAATCTCCTCCAACTATTCAAAATCATCGCAAAAACAATAATCAGCACCCGGCAAAATTAAAAATAAATAAACATTATCAAGACTCGGCCTTATATTAAAACAAAATTCGATGAAATATATATACATATAAATATAAAACAAAAACAAAATTAAAAAAATTTACCGTCCGTCGACCTAGTGAAGCATGATGAGCGTCCATCATTAAAAGGAAAAAAATGAAGACGAAAGAGAATTACAAACAAAATTTTCCTTCTTCCTTTCTATTTATTTTCCTTTCAACGCAGAGAATATATATAGATATATATATATCTGAACGGAATTTTAACGGCTCTTGACCAAAAAAGAATTTCACCATAAGTATAACTTGAGGCATGAAACCGTTGTCTGGGTGGTGTAGTTGGTTATCACGCTAGTCTCACACACTGGGGGTCCCCGGTTCGAACCCGGGCTCAGACACGTGTTCTTTATTTATTTGTTATCCTATTTATCTGAGTATATATCTTTAAATTTTTGGTTCCAATATATGAAGATACTATATGCAAAGTATTTTCTCTATTTTATTTCTTTTTCTATTCCAATTTAAATATACTATTTACTTTAAATGATGAAATATTCTTAATTTTTTTTTAATTTTGGAAGAATATTAGGGATTTTATTTTTTTAAGTCGAATGCTAATTTTACTAATATTGAGCGAAATGCATTGGTATTAATATTCTAACACTCGGATATTTTCATTTGAATAAATTATATTGATTATAAAAAGTTTAATATTGATTTTTTTACTATTAAAAAAAGTAAGTATTGTTTATCTGACCAATTATAGTATTATTTCAAGTTTTATAACAATATTTTTTTGCATTATTTTGTAATTTCAATCGTTCATTTGAAAGTCATTTCATCCAATTAATTGATCATCCGCTAAGAAATTGCCAATATTCTAAGCCCTTTTTATTAATACTGTTGAAAAAAATAATAATAACAGATGATAGATAGTACAACAGTGCAAAATATGAATAAAATTAATTAAATCGATAAAAAAATAAATATTTGAAACATAAAGTTTAAATTCACTTTTCACTCGGACAGGCTTTCTTTTTCTTTTTAACTAATGTTAAATCATGGTATATTTATTAGGCAATTAATAAATTATGTGAATGATAAGAAAATTAATAAATAATTTATATTTTTATAAAAAATACATAATTATTTTTTAATTTATATCATTATTAATATAATTTTGAAATTTATCAATGAAATTAATATTTTGTAATATTAACTTAACCAATTACTTTAATATAGCTTATATACATAGATAATTGTCCATTTGTAAAAATAAATCAACAAACGACATCGTTTTAAAAGTTACTCTTTATTTAAACGATATCATCTCGGGTTCTCGATCACCGCCTTGTATATATATATATATATATATATATATAGTAACGTTTCCGTCACCTGCATGGTCAGAAGACTCAAAGCCGTGATTTTTTTTTTAAACAACTCGGATACGATGGCAACAGGAGCGACCCAAAACCCGACCCAGAAAACAAAGCTCCGATGGGGGGAATTAGACGAAGACGATGCCGGGGATTTGGATTTCCTGTTACCACCAAAGCAGGTCATCGGACCCGACGAGAACGGGATCAAGAAAGTGATAGAGTACAAGTTCAACGATGAGGGAAACAAGGTCAAAATTACGACAACGACCCGGGTCAGAAAACTCGCCAATGCCCGGCTCAGTAAACGTGCCGTGGAACGAAGGTCTTGGCCCAAGTTTGGGGATGCTGTAAGGGAAGATGTTGGTAGCCGACTCACTATGGTTTCCACTGAAGAAATCCTCCTTGAACGCCCTAGAGCCCCTGGTTCGTTTCTTTCTGGCTTCTCTCTTAACTTGTTTTTTTTTTTTTTTTTGGGGAAAATTTTGATTGTTCTTGTTTACTGAATTTATGGGATTATAGGTGGTTGCAATTATGAAATTTTGCGTTTTTATTTAACTATACGTTTTTGTTTAATAATATATGAATGTTTGTTTTGTTAATTTGGTGCTGATCAATTGTATTTTACTTAATTTATGCCAAAAAGATTGCTTAATTTATCCTTTTTTTTTATTATTAAAAAATTTCTGGGTAATTGAAAAGATTAAAATTTGTGTCTTTTTTCTAGTTTGGATGTTCATTTTGGCCTTTATGAATTGGTTAATCAAATTCGAGCTTAATTTATGACGTTTTGTAAAATAATTAGCATGTTAATGGCTTAGAATAGTTTAACCTTATTTGATGGGGTAAAATAAAACGCCTTGCTTAGTTTACCACAATTATTCTTTGCTAAGATTACTTTTGGAGCTGCTTGCAGGTAGCAAAGTAGAAGAAACAAAGGTTGCCGGAGATTCCTTGGCTCAACTAGGAAAAGGAGGTGCCGTTCTCATGGTGTGTAGAACATGTGGTAAGAAGGGTGATCACTGGACATCCAGGTGCCCATACAAGGATCTTGCTCCACAGGCCGAGGCATTCGTGGATAAGCCTGCGGTATCTGAAACTGCAACTACAGCTGCTGCCTCAGGCAAGAGTACATATGTTCCTCCAGGTATGAGAGGAGGAGCTGAGAAAACTGGAACCGATATGAGACGCAGAAACGATGAGAACTCCGTCCGTGTCACTAACCTCTCAGAGGACACCCGGGAACCCGACTTGCTTGAGCTTTTCCGGCCATTTGGTGCAGTAAGTCGAGTTTATGTCGCTGTTGACCAGAAGACCGGCATGAGTAGAGGTTTTGGTTTCGTTAACTTTGTGAACAAGGAAGATGCCCAGAGAGCTATAAACAAATTAAATGGCTATGGCTATGACAATCTCATCCTGAGAGTTGAATGGGCCACACCAAGGACAAACTAGATTGATTTTAAACTTTTTTTTTAAGGTTTTATAACATAAATAAAAATTTAGGCGAGCGGATGTTTCATCTGTCTAGATGTCCATAGATATATCCATGTTTCTTGAAGGTTTTGTCTTCTATTTAGTTAACATCTGACTGACTTGCTGTGTATTGTTCTTTTTCTTATATGATATGTTCAGCATTTACTATTTGATTTGGTTTGATTGTTTTTCTTTTCATCGGCTTATATTTCTGTAAAAATGAATCTTGAATCATAGATTGCAATCTATGCATGAAAGCTCATTATAGCTTTTTTCTGGCAATCAAATTTTCAAGGAAGTCATATTCATCATTGTTATTGCCATTAATTTTGGGTCAGCTCTTGCATCAACTGCACAAAAATGCAAGCCCCTTTGGTGGATTGCTCTTTTATTATTCATAAAACTACCTTGTAACAACAGAATACAGGGCTACCATTGATGCAGTCTCGTCAGTCATTTAAGCACCGCTGAATAGCTTTGGAAACAATTTAGGTGAGCAGGTGGAAGGACGCCTGAGGGAGAAGGGAGAGCCATTTATCTGGTGGCAGTTTTTAAACGTTCTGAATCACCAGAGGTAAGTCTTGCATATGGTGTAGGGTATGGTTCATTGAATCAACTTCTTCGTGGTGACCCTGTAGACAAAAGAAATGAGACCCTCCAATATATTTGTTCAAGGGTTTGGTCAAGTTGCAATAGTCTTAATGTAAGCTAAATTCAGCTTGGATTATAAAAAATAAAAATTCAGCTTGGATTATAAAAAATAAAAAAAAATAAATAAACTTATTCAAGACTCGGGTCAGATAAGAAGTCCGACCGTTGGTCAAGTCTATCCTCTGTGGGAAAGAGAAGTATTTGGTAGAAATAGGTGAAGTTGGTGGTTATGGTTAATGCATAGAAGAAATAGGTGGATAATTTGGTCGAAAGTCCCATCTTAAACAACTTCATATGCAGAACCTATTCCAAACTGCTCAATTCATGTTAGAAATAAAATCATCAAATGTTGATAAACATGAATTATCCATTTTAAGGGTTGTGATTGGTTGATATATCATTTGAACATTTCAAAGATTAAAAGAAAAGATAAATTCTGGATAATAATCTTTAGAACACTTAAAAGCAAATTGTTCTTCGATTTTAAGTCCTAGTTCAAAAGTAAGTCTTTTAAACCTTTGAAGCGATTCTTTTAATTTTTAATAAAAATTATCAATTTTTCTTTTTTCATAATTGAGGAAAAATACTTGCCAAAAACCCACAAATTCAACTGGAAAAAAGAAAAGGAAAACAGGAGAAGCCAAAAGAATCAAAGAAAAACTGCAAAAAAAAATGCTTTCTTTATTTTGTTTCTTTTCATCTTCAATCAAAAGTTGAGAACTTTGTTTCTCCAATTGTTAGAATTTCTTGCAATGCAAAGTTTTTAGTAGTTTTTACTTTTGATGAATTTATATGTTAAAACGTGGGAAAATAAAAGACGAAAAACAAAAAGCAGGGGCCCATAAGTAAAGCCCAGATTCCTTGTGACAGTCTGTACTAATCTCGTGGCCTTGGCTTCTCTCAATGTTCACTCTTTGTCTATTTACTTCACTCTCTCTCTCTCACTCACGTTCCAAAAGATTTTATTTTTGTTAAAAGAAAACATTGTGGAGATCAATAGCTTCTTTTAACTTAAAAGCTCTTATGGCTTCCATTATTGAATCTGGTTGGCTGGTAAACTTCCTTCTTTTTTGCTCTATCTTGTTGCTTTTTTGAATTTTTTATAAACTGCCCATTTGTTGTTATGGATCTATCTTCGGTGGGTTTATTTAGTTTGGGATTAAAGGTAGTTAAATTGAAGTTTGGGTCGGTTGGGTGATGGATATTTTATTTGTAA
>JBBYHO010000008.1:3042271-3084953 GCA_038382025.1 Adansonia gregorii | reverse complement strand
TTTAAATTTATAAATTTATTTAATTCATGTGTAAATTTATTAATTATTTTTTTCAATTTAATGTAGCAATGTACATATTAAAATTTAAATATAATTAATGTTCATTGATAATCTAATTTAACCCATATTAATGAATGGCACGAAAGTTATCATCACAGGATTCAAAGTTTCAACCAACATTTACTCCATTTTTTTGTCTATAAATTACAATATTTTTTCTCCCATCTTAACTCAGAAAAAAAAGAATTATTATAATATTTTCTTATTTTATTTGGTTTTGGTATTGGAAAAAGAAAATGAAGTTTTAAATATTTTTCCACTTAGTTATTTTTATTTTTATTTTTTGCATTTTCTAAAAATAAAAGGGAACTTCGCATATAAGAAATTGACGTGCGAATGGAATTTTGTTAATAACGTCAACCGAATACTTTCACTTTAGGCGCCTCTCCTAAAACTCAGGTTGCTTACGTTTTCATTTTTCTAAGCACTTGGTTATTCAGTTATATATGTACATATAAAACCCAAAATGTAAGATTCCTTCGCTGGATGATTCCACGAAGTTGACGAGTTCTTGGAAGTCATCTAAGTGGAAACACAAAGTTGATGCGTAGACATAAAGAGATTAAAAGAGTGTGGGGTTTAATTTCTGGAATGCAGTGCGTTTGATTTAAGGATGAATATTTGATATACTACGATAAAATATTTTTAATAAGTTACTTAATTGTGTATGAGATGATTTTTCTTTTTAAGTTGATACGTGTTTTAGAAAGTGTTTGGAAGACAGTAAAACTAAACAGGAAATCAGCACAGCTGTGAGTCTTTATATTTTCTTGTAATTCAAGTCAACGTTTATTCACTTATTTACATTTTACTATCGAATGCTTATCTAAAGCCGATGTCTATTCTAGATGAAACTACAAAAAGGAAAAAAAAAATTATAAACTATAAACTTGTCAAATACTCTACAACATAAAGGTTAGATGAACCATAATTGTTGATGATGTGCAACATAAGAATCGATTAGTCCACGCAACATAGAGATCTACGAGACATAAAAGGTTAGAAGATACCAAGTTGATATTTTAGACGCACTATAATATTTAAGTCAATAAAAATTTTTAAGGAAAAATACAAAGAAATTAGATGATGAGTAATTAATGTAAGGGTTTCGATAGATTGCTCTATCTAAATATACTTAATTGTATAATCTAAGATTGATTTACTTTTAAGTAGATTGTTTGATTTGATGATGAATTTCGACTCATGATGAGTGTGAACCCTTATAGTTGGATATAATAATAACAATCTTAAATATTTTAAAAGATATGTTAATTTATTTCTATAAGAGGAGAGCTTTAACTAGCTTTTGTCGTTTAATTTTAGAATTGATCTTAAATCAAACTTTTCTTTTCATAGTAAATTCTTAGAAAAAAAAACAAAAAACAATAGCCATCTGAAGCAAAGCGAGTAGTGGATAAAAACATGTAATTATATGAAGGGCTATTCAGAGTTTGGTTTTGTTTGTCTATCCAAATACCAATCTCAATCAAACAGATGGGTTATTTTTGGATTTAAAAAAAGTGCTTTAGTCAGATACGATTCTATTCAAAGATCAGCACTAACACTATCAAATAACAATAATTCAGGGCGATTAGACGGACAAGTGACCTGTTCTTCAATTTGCGTGTGCAATAATCTTACCAAGTTTTCTGGTAACAGATCAGCCCGGACTTTGTCCGAATTTTTGCTTAAGTGCTGGTGTCAGATTGGTGCTGAATATCTCTGCCAAAGGTGAGAGAGGTTGATAATTAGTAATTTGTTGGTATTTTTATGATTAGGTTGGTGCTGCCATAATCTGCCATTGCCCCTTAGCCCACCTTTTGGCTCAGTTCAAAGCCGTTAATACATTTACAAACCAACAAATTTGGGGTGGGTGTTACCCCTAAGTTTTCTCCGCGCCACTGCCAACACTTGTGCAAGTTAATTTGGTTCAATGGCCCCCTAAAATACATGGAATAAGGTCTTGGTTTTTTGGTACAACATATGGGAGAAATGTAATTTTATAAATGTCTATCTTCCATTTCGTAGTGAATTACGGTTGCTTGTAAATTGGCAAAGAAAAAGGAAGTTCTACCTTTGGTTTTTCCCCGTTTATATAGGCGCAGTTCTTATCGGTATTAGGCCAGAAACTGAAGAGACGAACACGACGCTTGCCGCACCCGAAGCATTCGGCAGAGTATGTGCAAATAAGCTCAAGTTATAAGTTGCCTCAAAAATTGGTGCTCGTAAGAAATGAAACACGGAGAAAAAGACAGAAGATTATTTTTTACCAAAAATATAGAATTATTTTTCAAATTTCAACAAATAAATAGCAAAGGCTTTAAGTCGGTGTATGTTTATTAGACTACTCATAACATGGTTGAACGCCAATAACAGTAATACACATATTAAACAAGATTTGCACAGAAATCATCTGAAAAGATGGGGAAGGTATTGACATGCAAATTAGTTATTGAGTCTCAGAGGCTCCGTCGTCATGGACATAAATGGTTTCTTGCTGAAACAGGCCGCCAAAAAAGCCTTCCTCACTTCGGTCTTGGTGGCTGTCTCTTTTGCTTTGGGCTTTGCTGCTTCCTTTGGCTTCGGAAAAAAAAGATATTGGAGGAGCTTGCTTCTTAACAACAGCTTCCTTGGATGGTAGATTTCTAGCCTTAGCTTGTCCCTGGCAGTGGCAATCTGAACTTTAGGCTTCACTTTCTCTTCTTCATTATCATCAGGAGGGCTTTTGAACTGCAGTTGCATCTGGCAACCGAGTTTTTCCCAGGAAACTCCTCCGCTGAAGTCTTTGGCTTTACTCAAGAGGTCCTGCATTGATGGCCTTGCAACTTCTGCTTTCTCCTTGGCTTCTTCAGCTAGAGTAGCAGCCCTTGCCTCTTGCTGTTGAAGCCTTTTCACTTCCTCTTCAAGTTTCTTTGCTATTTCATGAGCTTTCTCGGCAGCTACTGTCGCTTCTTCTTCAGCTTTAGCTTTTGCAAAAGCTTCCGCATACGCCTTTCCGCATAGTTGGCATTGTGCAAGATACAAGTTTTTACATATAAATCACTTCTAATTGGAATCAAATCCATGCTCACATTTGGATTATGTCCACCTCTTAAATCAATCCTTTGACCACCTAAATAAACCTATATGACTGAGTTCGTAGTTCTAACCCGGGAACGAACTCTTCCAAAAGAATGTTTTAAGAAGCAAAAGGGAGAATAAACTGAATGTATGTACCTTGTTTTCTGCCACAGTTGTGTTGGAGAAAACATCTGCAACTAGAGATGCTATCTGGGATTTTGCAACCTAACCACAATTTTCGTGAATATTTGAGCAATACGAAAAGAAAAATTATGATCAAGGAAGAATTTTTTTTTCTTTTTTTTACGATGAGACAGATAAAGCTGCGTACGTTACATTATATTTACGTTACTTTGTAGTCGTCTGCATCAATGCTTCCTTCAACTGACACCACAACATTGTAAGAGCTCTCTGCAGCATAATCCTCTGTCAGGGTTGTCTTTAAGAATGTGTAGCTAACGCGATGACTTTTTTAAGAATTCGATAAGACTCAACGGTTGAGATTGAGAGAAGAGGTCGGTGAAGAAGGATGTGAGGCCGTGAAGCACATTAGAAGTTGAAGCACTCGCGGAGTTAGCATCACAGGCTATTGCCACATGACTTAGACCGGCTGATTGAGCAGCTTGGATCACTTGTAAAGCGTCTGCTGTTGAGACCTAAGACAGCGGACCGTTTTCACCGGGGCTGATCGTGACCGCAACTTTGCTGGCATTACCAATTGGTTTGGCTTTGATTCTGCATCTTGAAAGGGGGATTCAAGAGCTTTGAGGCGTTTTGATTCTTCGTTGGATATGATCTATAGTAACAGAAGATTAGTACATTGCAGAAAAAAATAGTGTTGAAATAAAATTGCTATATCTGATGTTTATAATGCAATATAGTGTCGAAATTTGTCACCAATTGATAAAATTATTCTGTTTCTTCAAATTTGGCAGATTGAGATATACAATTTCCGTATGAATGGGGTGTATCGTGATATATTGATCTTTTAAAGATTTGCTAACCTTGTATTGGGCAGAAAGACGAGCCAGGTCCTGAGCAGCAGCAGGTTCTGGCACACCAGCCCGAACAGTGAAACCCTGCCGCAATAAAGTTTGAGAAATATGAATGCATGCCTGCCCGGTTGCACACGCAACAAACAAAGTGCTTGGGTCTTTTCTTCTTGTGTTTCCAAACGAGAAACCCGTGGAGGGTTTACTCACACGTGGGACCAAAGTTTTAATATCAGGTATCTTACGGAATTTGGAACGGAAAGGAATGGAATTGCCTGAATCTTCTTCGGTTTGGGCTTTTTCTTCGGGATTGTCTTCACGTTTTTCAAACTGACACGGTCAGAAGGGGCCAGACCTTTTGGGCCAATACTGTGAATCTTGGGCTCTTCAAGCTTAGCCGTGACTGGGGCGTTGTGGTTAAGTGAAACGAATTGGAGGTGAGAGTCGGAGCCATGGATAATGTTCAACAAAGATTTAAAATAAAAAAGATGTAAAATGGCTGGCGACTACCCTTTAATTCAGGTAGTTTTTTTTTTTTTTTTTTTTTTTTTTTTTTTTTTCCTCCCAATTATACTTAGATCCATTAGCTCAAAGTACTCGATCCCTGTGGCTGTGGTAACAGAATTGAATTGCGTTATATCCAGACGAAAAGTGTTACGGAATGATACCAAATAGAATTGAGCCACGCAGTCACAATTTTATGTGCTAAAAGAAATCGTACACCAATCGTTTAGTAGCATATGCGAGTGATTTTATGTAGGTTGACGTTGAGTTACCAGAAATGAGAGACTCATCAGCAGTTTTATTTTTTTCAATTCAAGCATCATCCATTGATTTGTATTACAAAGTCGAATAAGCATGGTCAAGGGAACCAATGAAAACAGAAATCCAGATTCATAAAGACTCCTAACAGTTAACCAGTTCTCCTTCCATCGATGGCCGAAACAATATATAAGCTTTTGGCCAACCCCATCAACTGTATTAACTAGGAGAAGTGCAGTCGCAGATACCAAATCAATAAACAACGGGCAAATCAGTAAAAACAGAACCTTCTAACATTAGCTAACAACTGTCTGAAGAATTGAAGTAAAGCAAACAATAATCACCCACTTAAGCCGGCAGTAAAACACTTATTTAACAACAAACTACAACAAAAGACCTTCGCACAATCCATTAGGCCCTTGGATGGCTGACTCCAATTAACTGGATGATTGCAGGCTAGTTGTCCCCTTCCATCTTTCTCTAAAAATGAAAATTAGGAGCTACCAGAAAACAGAGATGAGAAGAAGGCAGGGGAGAATTACATTTATTTCATAAGTCAGAAACAACAACAAAGTCCCATCCTTGACAGAAAAAAGGTAAATAGACGCATGAAAAAAAAAAAAATGGTAGCTAGCGTCAACTGCAATCAACTACCAACGATGACAAACACCTGAAAAATCTACTACAATACCAAAAGCTTAACAGCAAACAACAGCATTTCACCATCCTAAGATTCTCTTTAGTAACTGCTAAAAGTGAAAAAGATTAACTATAACACACCAAAATGATGCCGTAATAGAAATTTCCAAGGCAGGGGGTAACTTGATCTATTCTGAACCGCAAGCCATACAGCTTATGGCATATTAAAAAATCAACTCTGATTAATTAAGCTCTGAAGGTCCTGCTCAAGCTCAACCACCATTTCCAACTTTCAACTACAGTTTCCTTTGGCCCAAAGCCACCCATACAGATTCAGGGCACACAGAATCCTTACAACTCACACGGTTGAGACACTATGAAGAAATATAGCAGATGCGCATAACCTATGAAGAAAGGAGAAAAAGCACAATCACATGGAGACTGAAGGATTGCCTAATATAACTATAAATGAAAAAGGTTTGCATTCTTGCCACATTTCATATATATACCATATTTGTCATAGCATGCCTAATGTCATAGCATGCCTAACATCATAGAAGCCACAGGCTCAGATTCAGTTATAATGACAGATTCCAAATTAGTAGCTGCTTAGGAATTCCAAACCTTTAAGATTTTAAGAAATATTCTCATACTGAGTTATCATTGCAAATGCATACATGACAATGTCAACTGCAGAAACTTTACAATGCATAATCAGGACAGGACAAGACTGAACCAGCAATAATTTTAGAACACGATGTCCCAGCAACAACTATCATGCTGGTTAAACCAGACGGTAGGGAGTATAATATATGAATATTCATTTCCAGGCTGACTTCTCCTAAAGAGCCCATATAAGAATGTAAAAACCGCACCTGAACTGAAGTTCAAATTGGACATCTGCACATGGCCTGCTCAACCAAATCATTTAGTTGGAAAAAAAAATTCATCCAACAATTGACCACAAAGATGATTCAGAAATCTCAAATTAAAACATCAGAAAGGACTTAAGCTTTGCTTGATAGGAAGGATGAAAAACTTGTTAATCTAATGATTAATATTCATAACAAATTTCCTACTTTGAAGCTCAACCATTAGATTAAAAAGTTCTCCATCCTCCCTACCACACAAAGCCTTAATGTAATGTATAATCTAAATAAACAAACTCTATGATACTACAGACCTGTTTAATCCCAGCCCACAGACATAAGTCAAACTCACGTTTCACATCAGTCACATCAAATATGTCAACCACAAAATTCAAGCAAGGCAGTATCATGCCTTCACAGTTCACACCCATGTGACTAAAATTATGAGGAAAACAAATTCTCAATTGCAGGAAGACAGTTATTACCAGAAAATTAGCAGCAAGGTCTGCATAAAGTTGTACTCAAGAGAAAAGCTCAAGAAATCCTCATTTATCCATTCCAGCTGCCAGCAGTAAACACAAACTATATTAAGCAGTAACCTATATAAGATACTGCAATTTGGAAAAATAAAAAAATCCTATCAAACTTTAAATATATCTGCTCAACAAGCACAAAGATGAAATAACATATTAGTGCTCAAAACACAAAAGCTTCAGCCAATAATGCCCTTCTTTGCTTTGAGCGATTCAATTGCCTTCTTCCTTAGCTCAATTTCAAGCTTCTTCTGCTCAGTCTCTGCCTCATCATCATAACTTGGATGATACTTCCTCCTTGCTGCATGCTCACCATCATCATCTTGACCTTTCAGTTTAAGTTTCTCTGCACGCCGTTCTTCTCTTTTGCGACGCCGCTCCTCACGACGTCTACGCTTCTCCTCCTTTCTTAATCTCTTTTCTTCCTTCCGCCTCCTCTTAGCTTCTTTCCTATCCTCAATTTCAGAATCATAACTGGAATCACCATCTGAAGTAACTTCATGCCTCTCAGACCTTTTATGCTTTCTCTTTTCCTTATGCTTGGTTCTGCGCTTATCACTTCCATCAGAACCTGAATCCAAACCATGGTTATTATGATCAACCTTTTCAGGTGACATTGGTGCGGTCTCTGCTTTGTGGTGTTTATCACTATTCTTCTTATTATTTTGACGGAAACGGCTCCTGTCATCAGATATTTTTCCTTCTCTCAGGAATGATGCACTTTGCTTCTCACCTTGCAGTTTGTCCTGAGATAATGCTGGAGATCTCTGTTGATCAGAAGTTCCCGGATGAACCCCTTTTCCAGAAGACCTCTCACTGTGAGGAATACGCTAGGACATTCAGACCTCTGACTAATAGTAATCAAAAAAGAAGAATGATGTTATGGTTGCAATAAAATGATACCTCTTTATTTCAAAGTCCTCTCTCAATTCTTTGTTATCAAGCTGACTCTGAGATTTTGTAGACTGACTGCCTGTTAATTGTTCAGTTGTATGAACCTTCCTAGGAGAAAGCCTCTGCTTACTTGCTGGTGGCGAATGCCTATGGGAAGAATTAGACCAAACTAAATTGAACATTCGTCATCTAACAAGATCCAACAGAAGCACTATAGTAAGAAAAATGATTAATTTGGAATCTAACCTGCATCTGCTGGCTCCATTTTCTCTCCCATTGCCTTCACTGACCTGCTGACCTTTCAATTCTCTAGGTTTCCTTTCAGGACTAAAGCTATAATCACGAGCAATTTGCTCCCTCCTTTGCCTCATAAGACTCTCATGTGGACTTGATGACCTTCAGGATCAACAATGTGGAAAATAAGTTGCATAAGCATGGTACTCAACAAAATATGTAAGAGATTATTATACAAATAAAACATCTCAAAGCAAAGTTATAATAATTTACCTGCTATCTTTGATGATAGATCGCTTCCTAATTTGTGATGGAGATTCAGAGACAGCAGAGCTATTTGGCAACGATGATAAAGCTGGCACTTCATCACCAGCATCCCTTGGACCCGTAAGATCTCTACATGGGGACCTCATGCTAGAGGGTCTATGTCCCACAGGAGACAACTTTGCAGACATTCTGAACCATATAATTCAGCAATATACTTTAAACAGCTCCACACATGCAATCCAAGAAGTTTCAAATAAACAAAAACTGTACAAACAGGATGTCAACATACCGTTGTCTTTCTCCAGAAGAAAGCAAAGGTGACCTTCGTTCCTTTGGAGACCTCCTAACAGTTGCAGATCTATGTTGCACAGGAGATGGAGAACTTGACTGATAAGGTGAAGAAGACTTACCATGGGAAGGAGTTATTGACCTACGGCTGGAAGCCAGTGATCTACGTCGCACAAGAGATGACGACCTATGTTGTGGTGTTGATGAGGATCTGCGACGGCGCTCTCGCGCAAGAGTGGGTGATCTACGTCGCAAGGGTGACGGAGATCTACAACGCAAAGGCGATGGAGATCTACGACGAATTGGTGAAGGAGATCTGCGGGGCACAGGTGAACGCGAAATACGATGCACAGGTAATGGAGATCTACGACGTCGAACAGGAGATGGTGACCTGCGACGTCGCATTGATAATGGTGATCTATGACGTCGGGTAGGTGATGGTGATCTACGACGTCTGATTGGTGGCCGAGATCTACGATGCACAGGTGTAGGTGACCTGTACCGATAAGGAGAACGTAATCTACGCCTTACAGGAGATGGTGATCTGTGAAGTGAACGAGATGGAGACCTTCGCCTAGAATAAGACGGTCTTCGTCTTGTGGGAGAGCGTGATGACCATGGTGAATGCTTAGATCTAGGTGTCAGAGATCTCCTTCTTGGGGAATGAAACATCCTATCAAAGGAAATGGAGCGCCGCCGAGGTCGAGGTGATCTAGATACACTCCGACACTTCCGCTTGCCACTGCATGTGAATTTAGACGCTAAAATCTCAAACTCTTACACCAATGGCATACTGATGAAACAATTAGAAACAGATAAATTAAACAAGTAATCATCCATATCAAATATAGAAAGGTTAACAAAAAAATTTAATCCTGGCCCAATGATCCGAATGCATTTATGCTATTAGTTGCAGATTGAGAGAACGTACTCTGAATAGCTTCTCGAATTAGAAACTGATCTGCTGACTGATCGAGAAAGTGATCTGCATATGAAACCAAAGATATTTGGCAAAAAAAAAAAAACATGTTTTCCAAAGGCAATCTAAGCAATACAATAAAAACCTAGCAGTGACTGAGTTACCGAAGGGATGGAGAACGACCAGTTGAACATGGAGATCTGGAAACTCTGCAAGAGATTAATACATCTTGAGTGTTCAAAAAATTCCACATACCGAGTTTTAAAGAATTTGCATCCCTTTACAACAAATACATATACTTTATATTAAAAAACCACTTCCCAATAATCCCTCAACTTGCTGAACTACTTCTTGGAATGAGAGGGCTACCAAATCAGACCATTTTAATGCACAACCTCAAACTTAAACAAACTTGAAATTGTTTACAACTTAGTACTTCCAACCCGTAAATAATGAAAGCAAGTCTATAGAATGAGGGAAAAAAAAGCTAAAGATGCATAGACCAAAACTCGAAGGGCTTCCAAAAGTACAGAAAAAGAGAAAATATTAAATTCTTAATCCCCCACCTCCCAAGCAAAGCCCCTAACCAACAACAGCAACAAAGTTTTCCTACGATGAACCATAGACAGAAAACATAATACACCAAATGGAAGCTGATATTAAAAAGCTAAAATCCTCACCTCTTCCTTCCAACACCATTACTTTGGTCAGCATCTCTCTCATCCACAGGGTGTGCCCCCTTTGGCAGCATATTCTTTGAGGACAGATCCAACTCTGCATCACCGGCCTTCCTTTCATCCCCATTGTCCTACAGTAGTTTGAGGTAAAGGACATGAACCCAAATAATTGCAGAAGCTAGCTGAGTGCCATAGGAAACACAAATGAAAGTTAAAACCAAAAACCCAACTCTAAAAGTTGCAACTCCAGCATGAAAAAAATTAGTATTACCGTCTTCCTCAATCTCTCTTGTTCCAGTTCTCTACTGTCCTTATCTTTCTTCTTCTGAATCTCATTTGCTATCTGATCTGACTCTGCCTGCAACCAACCACCCATAATTACCTTGTTGAACAGGGGAAAAAAAAAAAGAGTACTAACACAAATGCAAACCAGAATCCTAGAGTTATTTTTTTTTACCTTTTTCTTCCTGGTTTCTTCTTCTTTGGCATCCAAGAACTGTTGAGGAACACCACTTGCATTTCTCTGCGCACTAAGCAAAAGAGTCCAGAGCTCTTTCATGAACTTTCCAGTATTCTTCTCCATGAATCCAGTGAGGGATATCTGAACTTCCTTACCATTAACCTCCTGCATCAGAGTTAACAACAAGAATTATAAACAAAAGTGCAACATTACCAAAGCCCATACTAACAAACACTTAGCAGGAAACCATACGAATAAAGAGACAGCCCACCGCTCAACAAAAGATTTAAACAGTGAGCATACTCTTGTGTGCAACATCTAGCTAACAAGAAGTATGTCTAGAAGTTTTCGATAACAAGGCTAACAGTATCACTTTTGAGCCACATCAAACTATAAAATTTCGCAATCATTACCAGAGAAAACAAAAGTGATAGGGGGAATACGTTACAATACCTTTCCATCAAGAAGACCATAGATGAAGTTGATAAGAACTTCATCTTCAAAACCAAGAAGCTCAGTTACCCGAGTTGCAATCCAAGGTCTCATAACATCCATCTTAACCTTCGTCATATCAACCTAAAAAAGAGTAACAATGTTTTTTTTTTTTTCATAAAACTAAACCCTAACACAATTATTCCGATAAAAAAATAATGCATGTAAAAGCGAACCAGATGCTCCAACTCGGAAGCAAATTTCTGCGATTTCAGTAGCTTCGCCTGCTTATTGGAGAACCGAGTGTCTTGATCAGCCGAAGTACCCTAAATGTAAAAAAAAAAAAAAAAAAAATATTAGTCGGAAACCGATTCAATGACAAAGATCTAAACAATACGCAAAAGAAAAAAAAATAAAAGAATTACCCGGAAAAATCCGCCCGACATTTTCTAGGGTTTGAAGAGTGATTCTTTGCTTGAGATGGCAAGATAAAATTCTGCTAGATAGAACGAGAGATTTGTACTTGAATTTTACGCCATGAAAAATAAAGAAAAAGAAATGCTAGGGTTTGGGGATTTAATAGATAAATGGGAAGACAGAAAAAAAAGAAATCTCTATGGAGACGCGAAAGCGAGAGAGGATACTTCGCTTTGATTCGAGTGTTTTATCGTTTTAGGCTTCATTGGATTCCGAAGTCAGGCCTCGCTTTCAGTTGAAATTACTACTTTGCCATTTCTTTGAGAGACGATAAAAACTGGACTTAGTAATTAGTTGGGTCAAATGGGCTTCTTGGGTTTGACTTGTATGTTATTGGGTTGGCTTCTGGTTTGGGCCGAAATTTTTTTTTAATTTGATATATAATTTGATATATAATATAATAATTTAATATGAAAAAAAAAGATAATATGAATTAAAATATATAATATTTTAAAATAATTACAATATATAAAAAGATATAAAGATGATATAAATATTAAATTGTTATGTTTACTCTTGACATAGATAAAATTACGTATGAATTTGAGATCAACATAATTTTAAAATTATTTTTATTGTAATTATTTCTTTATTTTAATTAAATTAGGAAAATTAGTTATTTTATTAAATGAATCAATCAATTAATAATAAAAATATAATATAATAATTGTATAAATTCTTTCAAAAGCAATAGTTTTCAAGAACAATTGAGGGAATGTAATATTTTTTTAATTTTTTTAATCAATATTATATTTTTAACTAAAAAGATTCACACAGTTCTGAAATTTTAGGAAAAGGGATAGGGAAAGGTAAAATCACAGCGGATGCCAAATCTGGACAATCAACACCGTAAACTTCCAAATGGGACCCAGAATGAAGTACAAGCGGACGTGGATTATGATCAAGCTCGACTGTCTTTCCTCTCAGGCCTCTGCGGTTTTATATAATAAAAAAAAAAAAAGAACTATGGAGAAAGCGCATTAGCTCATCACTACTCTCTTCTCTCTCACACCCCTCTCTTCAGATTACGCCACGTGGCTCCTCTCTTTATAATCGGATGCAAACCTATTTATATTCCACTCTTTGTTCTTCTTTACCGGTGCGTCTCTCAGATGTCTTTTCTCTCTCATCAGCTCCGATTTTCCAAACCCTACGCTCCCCTGGCTGATTTCAACGGATTTATCAATCTTTCTTTTACAACTTCGTTCCATGCTTCTCTTCTTTTCCTCTGCTAAAATTTATCAATAAAAATCTGAGAATTATAGTAAATAGAAGAATCTAAGGAGGCGGAGAAGGAGCTATAGATATAAGATTCGAGAAAACAAATGACTTCGTCGACGACGAGCAAGGTCTACATCCACGTCATCGATGACGTCATCAACAAGGTTCGAGATGAGTTCATCAACAACGGTGGACCAGGCGAAGCTGTCCTTAGCGAACTCCAAGCAGTAAAAAATCCTCCACTCATGTCCCCTTTATCTTTTTTATTTTTTAATTTTTAGGGTTTGATAGAAAGAAATATCGTTGTTTTTGGATTCTTTGTGGGTTTTTGGATTTGATCGGATTGAAGCAGTAGCGTTTTTTTTTTTATTAATTATTGAAATGTAATTGATCTAGTTCAATTGATTGCATGGGATATTGGGTTTTAGACTTGGGAGATGAAGATGATCCAAGCGGGAGTAATATGTGGTCCGATAGAGAGGTCTTCTGGCCGGAAACAACCCACGCTTGGTGGCCCAATAACTCCGGTTCAGGATCTCAATGTTCCTTACGAGGGGACTGAGGAGTACGAAACTCCTACAGCTGATATGCTTTTCCCTCCAGTAATGAGTTCTGTTTTGAGTGCTTTTATGAATTTAAATTGTGGTTGATATTTTTGTTTTGTGATTTTCTGACGTTGGTTTTCAATGTGTAGACGCCATTGCAAACACCTGTTCCTACACCATTGCCGGGAGGTGCAGATGGTTCTATGTATAACATCCCTACTGGCAGTAGTGACTATCCAACTCCTGTGAATGATAGTGGCAATAATACTGATGTGAAAGGTGGAAGGCCAAGCCCATACATGGTAAGCAATGCTCTCTGAGTTTCACTTTCTTTTAGGAAACATTATTTTACAGTTGTTACAATTTTCAACTAGCCACAGAAAAGAAAAGGTTGCTTTCTCGGTTTGTTGTAGATTGATTGGTGATATATTCTTTTTATTTTTCTTTCCCCAGCAATCTCCTTCTTCTTGGCCGAATCAAAGGACCCCACTTAGTGTTGATGTTAATGTTGGTTAGTATGACATCAAGAGCATTCAGTTCTAAGTTCTAACCCACTATGTTTTGTTAATAACAAATGCTATTTTCCTGTAGCTTATATGGAAGGGCGGCATGAGGTGGACAGAGGAACCTCTCATCAACCCCTGACACAGGTAACTCCTGTTCTGAGTAATATTACAACTGCATAATGATGTCTGGTATTTTCTGGTTTGAGGATAGTTCACTGGTCATGGCAAAAGGGTTTCATACACCAAAGGTTTAAATTGGGTCTTTTGGAAAAATATTTCCCTCAATAATCCTTGTTTCCATGACAAAACAAACTGTTTTTTACTTAGGTTGATGATTAAATTTAATATTGGAGAAACTTCCAGGACTTCTTTATGATGCCTTCCGGAAAGAGAAAACGTGAGGACGTTGCTACACAATATCAAAATGGTGGATATATAACTCAAGAAGATGGAGCTGGAGATTCTACATCTGAAGTTGCAAAGGCAGAGGTTAGTTGTCCTCGTATTTAGTGTCAGTCTATGATATCTGTGTTCGTTTGACATTGTTGTCCTACTACAAATACTGGTTAGAGATCTGCTGTGGATGTGTGTGTCTCTGGTAGCCTTTCTTACCTGAAAGTTAAAGAGTCCATGCCTCTTTTTAAATTTTTTCCTGCGGCAAGGAAAAGGATTCTTGAATCTGTGTTGCTGCAGCCTAATATATATATATATATATATATATATATATATATGTAGATAGATAATAGTAATTCAAGCCTTTTGATTAATAGCAATTGGTTTTACTTTAAGCTCATGCATTCTAACACCCAACATCAATTGGCTATTATCATTTGCTGTAGTCCTCTTGCATGAGAGCTTTCCTGCTTATCAATCTAACATCCCTTTTGACAAACTATTGGCAGATGGACAGTGATGTGTTTGTTATAATTGGTTAAAATAGTAATATTGAAATGAGAATTGTAAGATTAATCTTATTCATTCGTAGTTCTCATTGTTCTCCAGTGTGATGGTTTCATGTTCTTTTGGTCAAATACTGGTTATTTGATAGGATTAGTTAGTGTCTTCTATGTAAACGGACAAGATCAAGGTCTTTCTGGAAGTTCTGTTTCTGAATTGTAGAGTTATGACAGTCTTCTATCAGGTACAGCTTTTAGGTTAGCACTCAGTAAGCGTTTTGTGAGTCAGGAAGGGATATTCTCAAAGGTTAAATGGATGTCTTGTTGAGTATATTTTGAGCTGACAGAGAATGTTCTCAAAGGTTAAAGGTGTTGGCAGACAGTATTTGTGAGGTCTTTGAGATCCTTTATAAGATGAGGTTGCTTAACTCCACATACTAGTAAAATTGCTGGTAAAATTTAGTGAAACACTGCTCGTCTGTTCATTTTGTTATCAACTCCATGAACGAATCCTTGAATTATCCTTTTTTGTGGGTACTTCTTTTAGAGAGGATTCCCTGTATTAAAATTTTTTTTGGGGGGGGGGGGTGTTTAAAAACATTGTGCATTTGTTATCTGAAGGATTGCGTAACTATACTTGTTAGCCTGAATTCTTTTGTCCATTATTGTTGGATCTGCTTCAGACAAGCTCTTTTTTGTCCCCACATTCTTTTCCTTTTTGCTTACTTTTTATCTTACAAAAATGCAAAAAGCAAACATAGCGCAAGTTCTGAGCTTTAATTTGATGAATATATATAATGAAACCTTTTTCCCCTAATAGAAACCAGAAGGGACTTTTATGCCAGAACCTTAGTTTGAAAATTTCAGTTTGTATTAGTAATGTGGCATACACCAGTTTAATTGTATAACTCTAAACTCTCAGGGAAGTAAAGGTAGTAAATTATGGGGTAGACATGACTCAGCAACCATTGCAAAAAGCAATATCTTACCACACTTAACAAGGTCATCATCAAAGATTCCTCAACTGGATGGACCAATTCCTGATCCATATGATGATATGCTTTCTTCTACTCCCAATGTAAGTTTCATATACTTTCTTAGGTCAGTTTCCTAATCTTATTTAGTGTAATTCTGCAACTCTGTTTTACTTTGTGCATATGGCTTGGAATTTGAGCTTTTCTCTTTATCTTTTGAGTATCGTTGGACGGTTCACTAACTTTCAGGCTTCTGCTTTTTGATTTTCTTCTCTTTAAAGATATACAACTATCAAGGAGTTATCAATGAAGACTACAACGTAGTGAACACACCAGCTCCAAATGGTAACTTTACTTGACGGATGGACTGGGGATTGCATCTTATTGTACTTTGATTATATGGCTATTCCTTCCTCTCTCTTTCTCTCTCTCATCTAAGCACCTTGCTTTTTTTTTTTCTTTTGGTTGACATGCTTTTCTTGATTCCATGTCAGACCTTCAGGCTGCCACTCCTGCCCCTGTTGTCCAAAACAATACAGGAGATGATGACGACGATGAGCCATTAAATGAAAATGATGATGATGATGATTTGGATGACTTGGACCAGGGAGAGGAGCTGAACACACAGCATCTAGTCTTAGCTCAATTTGACAAGGTGGTTTACTACATGCATCATTTGCTGCCCATAACCTATTTAGTACTTCATATTTATACATGTTTCGTAGTCTATTTCTCCTCTGTATAGACTATAAATCATTGATATTATATATTTTTGTTCGTAGGTGACTCGTGCCAAGAGTCGATGGAAGTGTACACTGAAGGATGGCATCATGCATATAAAAAATAAGGACATTCTCTTTAATAAGGTGTGCTCGTCACTGAATAATATTTCATTTTTTACACTTTTTGATGCTTTTTTTTAAAATCCTGTCTGTCAATATCCTTAAATCCAAGTTTTTTGCTGAATGCTATTATGTCCCGCAGGCAACAGGCGAATTTGACTTCTGATGATGTTAAAGAAATGTCTATTTTCACCATCATA
Organism: Adansonia gregorii; assembly: GCA_038382025.1. NCBI lineage: Eukaryota > Viridiplantae > Streptophyta > Magnoliopsida > Malvales > Malvaceae > Adansonia > Adansonia gregorii. The sequence goes on along the minus strand of JBBYHO010000008.1, from coordinate 3,068,206 downwards.
TTGCAGTTGCTTTAAAAAGAGCAATTCAAAGGAGGTAGTATTGGGTGTTTCGTGATTTTTCTTTAATTAATATTAGAGTGAAAGCCTGATGGAAGGGTGTGGTATGGGATGAAGCTTTCATTTTAATATACCTCCCTTAAGACTTGGGTTGGATCATGGATGGTTGTGGTCGATAGCGTACATGAAGGAAGAGCTTTTTCGGCCTTGGAATGGATTACTCCTACTTGAGTTGCTTCATGAAGTTTAAAAAATTTTCTTGAAATAGAATATGTAATTTCATTCATACTATATATATATATATATATATTAGTTAATTTTGAAATCCCATTGTATATTCCTCTCGGTTTCAAAATCTAAACAAATGTTTCCCCTTTGGTTTTACTCAAAAGAGTTGGTCTCGGGAGTAGTAGCTTAGCGTTCATCTGATCAAACCTAGAGAGATGCCGAGGCTGGCATGCTTTTGTAGCCTGGTGGTGGATGGCTTTCCTTCTGAGATAGACGGAACTGACCTTAAGACGGCCAAGAGTAAGGTCGAGGTAAATGGCATTAACTGATCCAACATCTTAAGTTTAGCCTTTATAACTCGATAGATATAAGAATCAAATGGAAGACGAAAACAAAACATTTTGTTTTGGAAATGTTAGCTTAATTCAAAGTCAAAATTTTCATTAAAAAGGTAACATTGAAGGAAGTTCGATTATTGGGATATTAGCGTATGCAAAGTCACATCTGTTACGTGGAAGCAATACAATAAAAAAAAAAAGAGTGAAACTGAGGGAAAAAAATAAAACAGAAAGAAGATAAAAGCGCGAACATTGCCTACCAACCGTTAGAGTTTTCTTTCTTTTTCTCTTTTCGGTTCTCTGATTTTTTTTTCCAATGGCTTGCAGTGCCACTACTCAGCCATACTTGAACCTCGAACTCTTGAGCTCACGCCGAACAAAGAAACCCCGGTCTCTATCTTTCTGTTCCTTCACTAACAAACGAAGACTTTCTCCAAAGCCTTTTTCTTCTCAAGCCAAAGATTCCACCAAGATTGACCTTTTTTCAAGCTCGTCACTGTTTTCTGGGCAGAAACTTGGATTCCATGTAAGATATCAACGGTTAAGATTTATTTTGAAATTTGGGTTGTTTCTTACTCATGGGATTTTTGGTTTGTTTTTGTAGGTTGCTGCCCAGAGTGATTATTCTTCAGGGGAAGAAGCTGAGTCACTTGTACCTGACTCAGCTTACCAAGAGCCTTTTTCATGGTCTTCTGTGATTTTGCCGTATGTGCTTATCCTATTTTCTTCTCTTTCCCGTGTTTCTTTGACCTTTTCCTTTACTTGGTCTTTTTTCCCCCTTTATTTTTTTGGGTTTTTTTTTATTTGTTGGTTAATCGAAAATTTGAAGAGAGGGATTATAAAGGGTAGATCATAGATTATTTTCACGAAAGTCTCCTCCAAGGCTCCGACCTTCTGTCAATTTAGTGACCCCTTAATTTTGTTTCTTGCTATCAGTTTTTTGTTTCCGGCTCTGGGAGGGTTATTATTTGGGTACGACATTGGTGCCACCTCTGGTGCTACAATCTCCTTGCAGGTGCTCCAACGGATTACTGTTTTCCTGTTAGCCTTATCCAATTAACTTGCCATTTGATATTTAGCTTAGTAGCATTAACTACGTTAAAAAGATACTATTAGTGAATCTAATGTGTTATGTTGATAATTTCAGTCACCTGAGCTTAGTGGCACTACTTGGTTCAACCTTTCAGCTGTTCAGCTTGGTCTAGTGGTACGGTTTCTTGGTTATACTTGAAGAATTGAAGCATCATTTGCCGACATTTGCAGTTCTTTTCCTTCAATAATCCATGAATATGTGTATTTTTTTTTATTATTATATGGCCTGAGTGCAGGTCAGTGGCTCCCTTTATGGGGCCCTTCTTGGATCCCTACTTGTCTATCCGATTGCAGATTTCCTTGGTACTTTATTCAACTTCTTCATCATACTTAGCGCTTATACATATGAATTTGCCTTAACAAATAATTTTGATTTATGCATGAAGGAAGGAGGAGGGAACTCATCATTGCTGCTCTGTTATATGTGCTTGGTGGTGCGCTGACTGCTTATGCTCCTGGCCTTAGGGTTCTGTTAGTGGGACGGCTAATCTATGGCCTGGGTATTGGATTAGTGAGCTTCACAAAACCAACAGCTGGTATTTCTGGTAGATTTATTATAATGTGCTTACTTGTAACATCTTGCACTTATGCCATTTGACAGGCCATGCATGGGGCTCCACTCTACATAGCAGAAACTTGCCCATCTCAGATACGTGGTACACTAATATCTCTAAAGGAACTATTCATAGTTCTGGGAATTTTGGTAAGTTTTTAAGATGCTGTATAATTACTTACGATATTTCATTGTAAACAAGCTCAGCTGAAGTATACATTCATCTGTAGTTGGGCTATTTTGTGGGAAGCTTCCAAATTAATGCTGTTGGGGGGTGGCGATACATGTATGGGTTTAGTGCTCCAATTGCATTACTTATGGGAGTGGGAATGTGGAGTCTCCCACCATCACCTCGCTGGTTACTTCTCAGAGTGGTTCAAGGTAAAGGATCTTTACAAGAATACAAAGAGAGGGCCATCCTTGCCCTAAGCAGACTACGGGGCCGGGCTCCGAGTGATAAAGCATCTCAGAAGCAAATAGAAGATACCCTAATCTCAGTGAAGACTGCCTATACGGACCAGGAATCTGAAGGAAATTTCTTGGAGGTATTTCAGGGGCCAAGTTTGAAAGCCTTCATGATCGGTGGAGGTTTAGTGCTTTTTCAACAGGTATCTCTTCCTAGTTGCTGAACCATACTGTTTGTTCATTTATTAGTTATTAATTCTCTTCCTTTTTGCTAATATAAATATACAAGGATGGAACGCTAGGAATTCAGAATTTTATGTTAAAGGCTTTATTTGCAACCTGATTATGACAGATAACTGGCCAACCGAGTGTTCTGTATTATGCTGGTCCAATTCTGCAGGTAACTGATAATTGAAACCTCTTTTTAACCATTTTCCCTGTGTTTTTTAAATGGATCATATTATGTAATGTCGATTATCCCAACTGTTTGATAGCATCTGTAAAATGGTTTCTCCAGAGTGCTGGATTCTCTGCAGCTGCCGATGCTACCCGCCTTTCTGTTTTTGTAGGTTTGTTCAAGGTAATTCTTAATAGTTCTTGTTATTTAACTTTTGAATCAAGGTTTATCAAGTTAGCTTCTTTCTGATGCTAATCAAGTCCTGCTTGAAATATACCTTCCTGCAGTTACTATTGACTTGGATAGCTGTTGTAAAAGTTGATGATCTTGGTAGAAGACCTTTGCTGATTGGAGGTGTTGGGGGGATTGTATGTAACCTCTTCCCTTCATTACTGTTTAACTGTTTTGGTCTTAGGTATTTTAGTTTACGAAGATGATTATGGAAGTTCTTATTTTCCCTTTTGAACTCGCTGCACCGCAGGCTCTTTCCTTGTTTTTGCTTTCTGCTTATTACAAATTTCTTGGAGGACTCCCTTTTGTTGCTGTAGCCGCTCTACTACTCTATGTCGGTTGCTATCAGGCCAGTATTTTTTTTTTTGTTTGCTTGTTGGCATTTGTAGCATTGACTTGAGTGTTTCTGGGAAACCTTCTGGGATCAGGAATTTACCGTGGGAAAAAAAAAAAGTCAAATCCAGAAGTAAGCTAATATTTGTTCATATGCTTTCCTTGTCGGTGAAATCAAGTTAATCTGACAAATTTACCCTGTAAATGTTGTTGCAGATATCATTTGGCCCTATCAGTTGGCTGATGGTGTCTGAAATTTTCCCACTGCGCACAAGAGGGAAAGGGATTAGTCTTGCAGTTCTCACTAACTTCGGATCAAATGCTATCGTTACCTTTGCATTCTCACCATTGAAGGTATTGATTGATTCGGTACTCAACAGTCTACTTCTTTCAAAGCAGCAATCATTTTTTTTTCATGCTTTGAATTCTACTTCACTGTTGTGATCTGAATCACATATCTGCTGATTCTGACAGGAATTGCTAGGAGCAGAAAATCTTTTCTTTCTTTTTGGTGCTATCGCTCTGTTATCACTTTTCTTTGTCGTACTCTACGTCCCGGAGACTAAAGGTTTGAGCTTGGAAGAAATTGAATCCAAGATCTTGAAGTGAAAAGCTCCATAATCCCCACTGTCATCATAATTTCAGTGAAGGCTGAAGAAGTAAACCATTGGTCTGCTACGTTGTTTCGCAGGACAGCATAGGATAGCTTTCCATTTAATTTATAACCTTACTATGGTATTTGTAAGACTCCTATTTAAGATGAACCTTTCTTTTGCAATTTTCCTTTAGATTATGTTTCATTGTTTGATTGGGTCAAACCTTATATCGAGCATATTAAACAAATTCTAATTGGCTTTGTCCTTCCACCATTACCATTATTATGAACGAGGTTTTGCTTCTCTCCATAAACCAAGAAAAAAAAAATTTACTTCGAGCCTAAGGATTCAGCTTTAATCTGCTTGGTTTTCGGAGATCTAATAAAATTTGGATTTGAATCTCCTACATCTACGAAATTGGAATTTTGGCGAAAGTTTTAGGTCTATTAAATTAAAATCCCTATTGTTGTCTTTTTAATGGACCCATATCATCATTTACTACCATCGAGATAAAAATAGATTGACCAATGAGTCCACATCTCTCTCTTTCATTGGTAATTTGCTCTTCCAAGTACCTGCTCCCTCCAGTAAATTTCCAAGGTTAAAAAAGGGGGGGGGGGAAGCCCTGATGTGCTATAGACGAGAGGAAATATTATTGATGTCACCCAATCTCAATGATCAGAAGGGCTCAATCATGGTTTCATAATGGCTACACCACAAGTTCACCAGTTGAACTGAACGAGCACCCAATAGCCACTTTGGTCCACTGTGATAAACCCTGTTCTTCACTTGGGCCAGAGCCACTCTGATAAAACATAATTATGCAAAAATAGAATCAGACTTAAGACATTCCCCTAACCCCCCCCCCCCCCAAAACCCACCAAAATGCAAAAGGGGAAAAAGGAAAAAAAAAAAGAAAAAGCAATCTTCGGCTGCCCATCCTGACTCCTTCCATCATCCACCAATCTTTCCTCATCAACCCGCCGGCAATTGCCCCCTTATTCCGCACCCTCTACCACCATCAAATGCGACTTCCCTTCTGTAAACCCTAAAACTCAAATTCCCCATTCCGCCTACACTCCCTCTCCAAACCCCTTGCCACTCTTCTCATCCGGATCACACCGTTTCCACACCTCTCCCTGGAGGCGGTGGAGACAACTTTAGCGGAAACGGCAGCTACTCCGGTGGTGGTGGCGGCGGTGGTTCCACTGGTGGTGACGGATGCAGTGGCAACTTCCTAGAAAAGCTCTTTTCGCCTTCCCCGGCAATTGCGGACGATAACAACCAAAGCCACGAATGGGATTCTCATGGATTACCAGCCAACATAGTGGTTCAACTCAACAAGCTAGTGGGTTCAAAAACTACAAGATTTCAGATATTTTATTCTTTGATCGACGGCGATGGACCACGGTAGGAACGGAAGATTCTTTCTTTGAAATGGTTTCGTTAAGACCAGGAGGGATCTACACAAAAACCCAGCTAAAAAAAAGATCTTGAAACTTTAGGCAAAACTAACCCAGATGGAACTTTGGGATTAACCATTTCTTTTATAGAAAGTACCTGGCAATCGGCGATAAGTTCAGGTATATAAATGCGGGGCTAATTGCCAAATCCAAGCCTAGGTTCAGGTGTATAAATGTGGGGCTAATTGCTCAATCCAAGCCTATTGAAATGGACCCTGATATGATAGATAAGGAGAAATTTGAGTGTTATAAGAACCAAGAGAAGGATTATAAGGGAGGATCGAGAGAGCTAGGCCTCGTTTATTGCCTTTGCAAGTGCATCAGGAAGTGTTGTAGATGTTGAGAGAACAAGGGAAACTGAGTGCTATGTTGCTGCAGAAAATAAGGGATAGGGTTTAGAAATGGTAACATAATGAAGGGTATGCTTGTGCTTAGGTTGTCAACTTTGGGAACTCAAATTCTAAGACAGTGGTTTGTGAGGTTGTGGAAAGGGATACACAGCTTGTAATTCACTTCCAGGATAAGCTTGGGAATGTTTTTGAAGGAAATACCCATCTTCCTGTTTTTACGAGAGAGTTGCCTAGACAGGTAGATGGTTTATGGCTGTTTCTTGGTTTTTATTTCTATTTTTCTGTTTACAATGTTTATATTTAGTTTTTGAGCTTCTGAGAGATTAACAAAGAACCACATTGTGTATTCTGATACTAATGCTTTTGACATAAATACTATTTAGGGTAGGGTTTGATCTTTGGTTCAATTATAAAAGTTTTGAAGCGTATATTTGATTCTTTTTTTTTACATTCAGAACTAGCTCTAAACAATCAGATAACTTGATAGTTGACTATCAATTGTAGATGTGAAAAAAAATTGCGTGAATATCAAGTGAAGCACTGATTTTTTTGCAGCTTCTGAATAAGCTCTCATAAACTGTAGATTTTTTTTTTCCATAAAATGTGTCTTCATTTCAACCAGCAATGAGAGATCTTTTGTTTATTTAATTGTTTTATTTCATTCTCCAATGGGTGACTGATTATTAGTTTATACTTTAGTTATGGAGTTGCTAAGTATGCCTATTTATTCAGTTCTGAAATATTGAATTTTTTATTGCTGATTTAAGTAAGGCGTTTCAGTCTTGATGGTGATTAATTGTTGATTTATGTCTATGCTTTTGATTTACAGCTTTGACAAGGCAATGTTTTTAATATGGAAGCTGGGAAACAAGCCTAGCGGAACAGAAACTCACTGACTTTGCTTTCAAATATCGTAGTAACCCATGACCTGATGAGAAGAATGCAAGAGGCATCATTGTTGAGATGAAGCTCAAAGAGCTTGGTCAAAAATCAGCTGAAGTCAGTACAGAGTCGAGTATTGTACCTGGACGTGGGTGGCGTCCCACATTGGTATGTAATTATAGTTGTACAAATGTACTCTGTGATTCTTCATCTAGAGATTAAGAGATTGTGGCTTGACCCACAAAAATTTTTTATTTATATTGTTTGCATATTGTGCTATGTTTCTGTTCAGGCTCCATTTCAACCTGGTGGAACTGTCTCTTTTGAGCAGTGAAATCTCAAAGGGCTTAATAGATCCATTCTTGGTTCATTAACCACCCGTAATTTTTTCAATCCTCAGGTAATTTTCATCCTAGGATTGTACTGAAATCTCAAAGGACTATTTTCAGCTGTGACTAGTGTAAAATTTTCATCCTATGATGTTCCTGCTGTTCTTTTCTTTGGGATGATCTTGCTTTCAAGGAAGAACATGTGCATCCATATCTAGATGGTGTTTATAATCCATGCAACCGAACCCTCCTTGCAAGCTGCTTCAACAGGCGGAAAATGTGCCCAGTTTCACTGGTGGGCCAGGAGTTGATGAAGTCCCACCTATGTGGGTTGATCGAGCTGGTGTTAAAACTAACATTACAGAGGTAATATGCTATATTTAGAGTAGTTGATGAACTGATTTTTTTGGACTTTATCTAACATGGAATCAATTGTGATCAATATGATTCTGGCAGAATTTCACCCATCAAAGTAAATTCACTTATGGACTTGTGATGGAAGAGATAACAACACGTGATGAAAGCAGTCATATCTCTGCAAATGGTCAAAGAGTGCTGCCAAGTGGAGGCATCAGCTCAGATGGACCTCCAACTGAGTGGTACTGGTGTCAATCGAATGGCATTTCTACTGGCAAATATTGCACATGATAATATTTACATTGAATGGAGCTATAGTTGGTGAGAGAAACGTGTTCCAGGTTAGCCCATACATTTACATTGAATCTTTTGACTGAACAAGGATAGTCTATCTTTTCTGATACCAGTCAATATCAGGAATGCGTGAAAGCATGGGTAATATTACATTTTCTTGAAACATGCGTGTAAATGGGCTTAATATATCAGATTGATTCCAAGATAGATATCATTATCCTTTTATCATTGTTGCCTTTCCTTAGAGAATTAACAGGACTGAATGTATCAGATTCAGAATAATAGCCTCATTCTGGCTTTTGGGTATTGAAATATCTTGTTTTTATCATTGTTGCTTCATTCAGAATAATAGCCTCATTCTGAATGTATCAGATTCAGAATAATAGCCTCATTCTGGCTTTTGGGTATTGAAATATCTTGTTTTGTTTCTATTCAAATAGCTCAAATGGATAAGTTTAAGCTTGCTCACAGGTGCTCCTTTTACCATAAACCACTTCCTACCTTTCGTTACATAGTAGTTTATTCATAAATCTATGTTTGCCTTTGCTTAAACTTATGTTCTCTAGCTAATTGCTGGCATTATTTACTCAATGCAGGTGGACCGAGGACTTGGCATTGGCAGCAAATTTCCATTCTTTAACCTGCACCGACTAACACTTATACGATTTCTCCAACTAAAGCAAGCGGAAGAAGGTTCTGGTAAACCCCCACCAGCTGTTCTAGTCTTTCACGGCCATTATGGAGGTTGTGTGGGTGGTCTTCCAAGTTATGACGCTTTTACTCTTGGGGGTCCCTATTCTGTGAGAGGTTGTAACATGGGTGAGCTAGGTGCAGCCAGAAACATTCTGCAGGTGAGAATAATTGGATATACCTGTTTTCTTTCCTCATCTTTTGTTTATCTTTTAATATGGTCATTTATGTTGTATTTCATGTAACAATGGAGGCTAATGAGGAGGGTTCTGATGATAAAGAAAACTGTAGGAGAGTTGATTAACTATAAATTGAATACAATAAGTGTGTGCTTGTGTTTATGTTTCATGAAATGAATGAATTTATCTGAAATCCTTTTTCTGTTGTTTCCTGCAGCTTGGAGCTGAGATTAGAACACCTCTTAGAAAAACACATGTTTATGCGTTTGCCAAGCTTGGTAATGATCTCGGAAGTTCATAGGATATAAAGGGGAACCCAACAGAGGCCTACAGGCGAATGGGTCACGGTTCATCATATGGTGTTGGTGTCAAGCTAGGTATGGTGAGAGCTGACTATGCTGTTGACCATAACAGTGGCACTGGTGCAGTCTTAATCCGATTTGGAGAAAGATATTAAAATGTGATTTAGGATCAAATTTTGCTTAATATAGGGTGGCCATTCGACTTCCAGTTACTATTAGAGCTGATCTTTATTTGCAGATCTTTTGAGATGCGTGGAACTTGGTATACTATTTAATCAACTTTCTTGTTTCAAATAATATATACATTAATACATATTAATCTTCTGCGTCATATTTTTATCCTGTTCTGTACAAACTTAGGTATCGCTAGGAAATTGCTGGTTCTTGTTGGTAAGTATGCTAAGTGTGGCTTTATATCTAAGGCGAGAACTTTGTTTCATAAAATATTTGGGAAGAGCACTATTACTTGGAATTCTTTCAAAGTTTTTCGGGTACTTGGAATTCAGCTTTTAAGGAAGAAGCCAGATCACTTGACTTTCACTGTAGGGAAATGTTGCAAGGTTAAAGAAGATGATGAAGAACAAGGAAGCTGCGAAAATTTTCAAGGATGCAGTTTGATACAGGGTTCATGATTTCGTAGAAAGCCAGTGTGTTTGCAGTCCTATTGCTCTATTATTGTTTTCTCAAGCTCGGTTTAGCACTTGGTTTGGCTTTGGGTTTACAGCTCACTACATGCCTTGCATTCTCATGAAAAGGATGATTGGAAGTGATAGCGAAGCCGAAAGGTAATGCTTCTACTTTTTCTTTTGAGTACTTTTAATTTCAGTTGAAAAAAAAAAAATCCAAAGTACTATGATATTAGTGGCTATGCATTGGAATTTGCCTCGTACATATTGGCATTCAGCTGCTAAATTCAGTTGAAAGAGGTTGATACTGCCACAAGCTAAGAAGTTCCGAATGAAGATTTGTATATGGTTATTCGGGTTAAATGAATCCATCATCCACATGTTTGAAGGAGACCCATGTAAAATGCCTGTAACCATCGGGCCACAGCAATAGAAAGTTGTTCGGAGGAGTATAAATTATGAAGACGCTCAGAGGGAAATTTTTTGAACTATGTTATTCTAACTCTTTTTGTTTTTTTAAATAATGTATTTGATATATTTTCATACATAAGTAAAAAGATATAACTATTCAAAGATCTTTCAAATGCATTAAAAAAATTTTTTAAAAATTAAATATATTTATATTCAATATTCATATTCAAAAAATGTAAATAAAATAACAAAGATTCCAATATGTTGTGCCTTTTATCTAAACTTTTGACTTCCAAGGCTATCAAAATTTGGAGAAGATATTTTTTGCTCCTTTTGTGTTAGAACTTACATTCCTTGTATAATTGTATCTTAGGAAAATTTTCCACCATATAGAGTTTACTTGGGCATATAATTGCTGGAGCCTTTAATATGAATCCGAGCAGAGACCTTGACATTCAACTTTACATGCCAGGCCGAATACAAAGTTCTCCCTAAATCCTTATTTTTGGGTTGAGATGATGCCTTGATGACGTTCCATGATCTTCCAAATATTTGGACTTTAATAGCAAAGATGCCTATGAAGTACTTAAATTCTCAAACCGACAAAAGTATATAAAACAAAACAATAGGGTAAAGAACCTTAAATTAGTATCACGCCGAACGCTTTAAAGAAATAAGCAGAGTGTATTAATCCCGCGTCGGATAAGAAAAGAGATAATGGTCCCGTGACAATTAGTTTGTTAATTTCCTCCAAGCATTTGGATAGTTGCATCACAATGTTGGAACCTAGAGCGACCATTGCCCTTATCTAAAGGTCGATTTTCTCACCTGCATGTTGTACAATTAGTGAACCACAACCTCCTGCTAGAAACACAGCAGAAAAAAATAAATAAATAACTCACCGAAATGGAAATTTTGAGAAATAGTTACTTTGCCAAATCAATCAATGCCACCCATTTTCAACATCCAACACAACTAATAGTCTTGTATGTATTCATAGCTCTATGGAAGAACAGTCAAGAAGGTGATACAATCAAGCGTGGTTAAAATTATATCACGGGGAATTATGTTTGTTTTCATCCAAAATTCAGCAGAATTTGAGTAAATGCCACTCACTTCAAGTCAATTGAAAACGAACAAAAAAGTTCTCTAAAAAAGAAAAGGTCATAAAGTCATATTTGCTTTTGTTACATGTGGCAAAAAAAAGGTTTAATATTATTCCATAATATACAAAGTCAATGGTAATTATCAACTAAATAACAAGTTAAGAATGTAGTTGGCTGGACTTGCACTAATCTAAAGTAGATGATGAGCAAACTCCTGGGGTTTCTTCCGGTAGCTATCAGATGTAATATGTAATATATAAAGAAATCCAATGAGATTTTTTTTTAAGCTCTTTGTCGGTTCTCATTCATAGCTGGGATATTCCACTTAAATATAGTCAAATAATTCGTAAGCAACCATAAGTACCCAGCCATTTCAGATAGTCAAGCGAACACCAAGGTGATCAAAAAACTTGAATCTACGATAGAATGATAAGCCATGATTGATTTTGAAATGCAAAAGAAATCAATGATCAGCAAATATAAGAAACATAAAATCAAAACCGTCTAAAACAGTGTTTTTAATAAATAGGTAAAAAGTTTGTTTTCATCACCAGTATAACCAAAAGTAACCTGGAGCAGAACTACTTCAAAAACGGTTTGGAACCAGTCTGTCTACGTAACTTATACCATGAGCACAAAATTTGGGGAAAAGACAAGGAAAATGAATGCCAACATAGGTGAACGGAAGAAAATAGCTTAAGATAAATTTTGGAATGACAATGATAAATGACGCCAGACAAAGTTATGTTTAACAGTAAAATTAAACGTATAAATAAATATAAGAAAAAACAGCTGAGAAATACATAAGTTTGCATAGCTGAAATAAAGTCAGAAGCCAATAGCTCAAAGATAGTACAAGCTCCAGTGCACACAGAAGAAAGACGGTAAAACTACCGTGAAAACCATGTATTCATGCTGTGAAAACAAATTGATTGCCCAGAACCAACTAGGCACTAACACATCATACAAGTACTCTGTAAGCAGAAGAGGCATCAATTATAATCAAAAGTAACATAATACAGTAACCTAAAGCAAAAGTGATTCCCTTTATTCTAGACGAGCACAAATACGAAATTATTGCCTCTTAATCCTGTTTAAATCATATTGTCACATCCATTCTCCGTGATAACAAAAAAATCCAAACCCCTAAAAACACCCGAGCAAGTTTCAAAGCCAACGGTATTGTATAGCACTGTATATCTCACGATTACTTAACTTTGAACTTCGAAGAACCAAAATATATCAAGCAAATTAGCATGATACAATTATGATTAATATTCAACCATTCATTAAAGTTGAAAATTCATATTCTAAAGACGATAAAAGTAAGAAAAGAACTGACCATTTTACAAAAATCCAGCTAATTTAACTTATCATTGGGAGCCATATGATGGGGATACGACACCAGTGACCCATATTTATTCCCACCAGACCAAGCTCTCGGTTGCATACCGTATGCATTCGCTTCATATCCATTCTGATGATGATGATGATATCCTCCTTGATGCATACCCACATGACCATACATCGGCATCGCTACCGGCATCACCGATGCCCCATAAGGCATCGGTATAGCCATCCCCGCATGACCGTTGCTATTCGCACTACCACCACCAACAGCACTTCCTCCTCCACCGCTGACGCCGCTTCCATTCTCATGAAGACTCTGAGGCACCGGCGTTGATGCAAACAGTGGATCTGAAGCCGATGGTCCTTCGTTGCTTAACCCTTGCATTCTTTTCAAGTAAAGGCGATATTTTTGCAAATGACTGGCCACGTTCTCACGGGTCAAGCCGTCGACATTCATTAGCTGCATGATCGTTTTGGGAACAGCGTTTTTGATGCCTAAATGGGCCACCACATCAACGAATCTCTTATGCAGTTGCGGCGTCCAGACTAAACGAGGTCGTTTCAATGTCCTCGTTGATGGATCGTCCGAATTCTCTGTTGTCCTAACCGCTGAATCCGCTTCCTCCGCAATAACAATGTCTGCCTTCCTCATCTTCTTCGGTTCGGATCCGGAACCCGAACCCGATCCCTCACCTTCCGGTTCAACTACCATCGGGTCATTAAAAGAACGAAAATTGTTGTTAGTGTTATAGGTACTTTTATTGTTATTGGTGGAGAAGTTGGCGCCGGTTGATCGGAGAGAGGAGAGAGTATTTTGGGAAGCGCGTTTGACATCGAGAGCGGTCCGACGAGGCTCCGGCGAGATGCTGAAGGCGGAGGCGAGTTCCGGTGGGATTAAGGATTGAGACAACGGAGTTAAATCACTGCGGTTAGGTAATCCCATCTCCCATTCGAGAACTCTTTCGTCAACATCATCTTCGTCGTCAACGTCGGCGGTGTTGGCGGTTGCGACGGCTTCTTCATCGTCTCCGCCGTTAGCTTCAAATTCACTCATCTTCACTTCTTCTCCCATGTTTTTGCCAAGGATTTTTCAGATACTGATGTTTGAATCAGACAGAAAGAGTGAAAACTTTAAGAGATTTTCAGATTTCTTTGTGGGAATCGGGGGCTGTTTGGACGAAAGGAAAAAGAGACTCGTGCTTTTCGAAGAAAAAAACAAGCGGAAAAAAAAAAAAAGTGCAATATCTGATTCCAGATCGGTCTATCGGTAGTGCCAACGTGGACGACTTAGCCAGATATTTTTGATCCGCTAAATATCTATACTTCCTAAACATTAAAATCACGGTTTCTCCAAGTATGTCTTGCCACGTAGGTGATAAGTAGGTTGTACTGATGGTACCGGTCGCGCTGGATCATCAGTGGTGGGGGGATCTTTTTACGGAAATGAACATGGTTGGGTTGGAAGAGAGGGGGCCAAGTCGGTAAAGTAGGTGCACTTTAGAGGGTATATGTGGGAACGTGGGGCTTGAAATTTGTTAGGCCGGTTTTGCCCTTGGGCTCATTTCTTTTAAGCCGACTAACCAATGGGAGAAGAGAATGTTGGCGAACAGCTGGGAGAAAAAAACACGTGGATGAAACTGGATGAAGAGCGTGGAATGTTGTGGACCGTTAGATGGAAAATTACGGACGATCAGTGGGTTGAAGTTCAAGGATTGATATATCCACTTTAAGACAAATGTTTTTTTTTTAATAAATAAATTTTAATCATAATAAAATATATAAAATTGGATTAAATCCATGAACCTTTTTTGAGACGTCAAACTTCCAATACCTTATTTTTCCCATTAAGACAAAAGTGAAATGATACTTGTTTTTTTGACTAATTATAAGTGTAGTTAGTAGTGAATAGATCTACTTAAGGATCAAATTATTTATTTAAATTTAAAGATTCGTTTGATATTTGAGAGGGTTTGGATAAATATATTAGGCTCGAAAAATGAGCATAGATAAAAAAATTAGGTCCGATTAAATAATAGATCAAGTTTTGGGTTTAATTTTCAAAACCTGGCCTGGCCCATTTACTATTACATTATATATATATATTTTATATTTTATTTATTATATAATTTTTATCATATAAATAATACATATATAATATTATAGTGTAAACTTTAAAAATTAAGTTAAATTATTTATATTTATAAATTTAATAAAAAAATTATTAAATTAATATAAAAATAAATTTTAAAAAATATAATATAGACCCGCCTAAACAGATTTAGATTATCTATTTACAAATATGGACAGACTTTGATAAAATTTGAAGTCTATATTTTCAGGTTGGGTCGAATTTAAATAAATATATTTAATGTTAATACTATGTTCAAACTCAATCCAAATCTAATCTAACTCAACTCGAGGGATGAGCAAGTCTAGTATTGAGCCAAGGACAAACATGGATGCTACTATATATATATATATATATATATGTTGTCTTTCCATTCATCGAAGGAAACGCTAAAAAAAAAGTGTAACTTTTTTCGTATCACAATTTGTCTTTTGATTTTGGATTCCAACTATTTAATAAAATTAGTTTTTATAAAGAAGTGACGACATTTAATATTATCTTTATATAATTGAAGGAAGATCCCGCATTATTTAATCGAAGATTAGTTTTTTTTTCTTTTGGGGGGGGGGGGAAGCAATCAAAGATTAGGTTATACTTAAAATGAAATTGTAAGATTATCCACTTATGGTCAATTATATTATTTCAATGTTTGGTCTCATCACTGGTTTAATATTTTTTTTAAATGTCAACCAAAAACTAGTACTGATTATTACCTTTCTCTTTGTTGCACTAACTACTCTCTCTAATGGGGTAACGTCTCAAAAATTGATACTTTTTTCTTTCTCATTTTTACTTAATTGACTTAAATTTGTGATTTTGAGCTATGGGTTGTCACTGTATTGGACTGCTTTGAGTTGGATTCCAGTTTACATGCAAAGGGGAGCAAGGTTTCCTGGGGAAAAAAAAAAGCGAGAGGGGGGTGGGGGCATTTGGTAAAAGTTTGACGTAGATTCCTGCTGGTAATGCTTAGAGTTGCCAATTTTCCTTGCAATATTTTTGGTTTTTCCCATTGTGAATTTTTGCTTTTATTTTATGGAATACATAGTTTAGAGTTAATTCTACCGAAAGATACGTAAATAATACATTTAACTAATCTTAAAGTGTCTTAAGAGCATTCCTTAAAAGTAACTCATACTGATAGCAAAAAGAAAATTGCGCATTTAGGGGGGAAAGAGTGTCATTAAGCATATATGAGAAGGGGAAAACAAAAAACACTGGCCTCACCTGAAACATCAACAGCTCTCGACATGCTGACATTCGTACGGTCACGTTATCATATATCAACTAGCCTTCAACATTTAAATTTTTACACCTTTATAAACTTAAGTATTAATCCTCTTATCTCACCATCTGCACGGGCATTCAGCGGGATGTGTATTCAACAGCTGACCCTTCAGCTTCGCTCGATTCTATGTATAAAAGCCCCTTAAGCTACACCAATGTACAGTTTCCAGTACAAGCAAACAACTATTTTATTTCCATATAGCTCTTAATCTTCGTCTAAAAAGACAAGTTGAACCATAGCCGAAAGAAGGATACGGAAACAGCAGGTAGGGGAGAAGATCACGTAGCTTCTGTTAGCTGTACAAATATGCGTTCTTTCTGACACCAACTATGCAGGGTTTGGAGACTGAGCAGCGATTCTTCTCTCTGAAAAGAATGTAAAATCATGTGTTACAGAAACAATTTTATGATCGAATTCAATTGGGTCAAAAAGAATGGTGAATTATGGTGCTATAGTTCAGCATCCACTCGTAAGAGCCATATGCCTACTTAGCTCGAACTCATATGGTTACATAAGCATAATTATCGATGAAGTAATATCGAGTTTCTTTTCTTTCTTTTTCCCCCCACCCCAACTAGCGCATCAATAGATATGGTTATGCAAACTCCAGGAAAATCACGAAAACTTTGCCTGGATAAATGAACCTACTAGCAATGCAGAATGTTCGGCGGAGTCCAAGGAGCTTAAAAGGCAAATTTTGCTAAAGACTTGAAAAAATTTAGCAGTAAATGAAAAACTAAGAAGCTCATTTAACATCCAATGAACGGATTTATAAATATATAAAGTAATAAGCAACCACGGAAGACAAGGAAGAATCAGTACCCCCAGCAGCAACAAGTTTCTCTACACGAGCAACAATGTGCTTTCCATAAGTGTACTTCTTCAATGCATTTAAATGGACCTTAATTCGAGAAAGGATCAGCTCGCGTTGCTGGTCTTCACAAGTCTCTAGTACTTTCTGTACTACGTAGTTTGCAAACTGATCTTTCATCATTGCCTGGCATGGACTAGCAGCTGTCAGCAAAAAGACTGAAATTCTACCGAAACTATTTCTAGAGACAATTTAACCAAAGGTAAATCCCGAACACCATGCAGTCAATTTAAAAACGAATATTCTAGTTACAGTCTCACGTCATAACATCCAAAGACATCAGTGTGATTATGCAAAAGTCTAGAGTTTCGATACTGTGCATGAAAGTTGATCCCTCATGCAACTCATACACTCAGATTCTGAATATGAATGTCTGCACAGTTCTCATCAACAAGGAAGATCACTCTACTCAGCCAAAACAGGCACAAATAAAGGTTGTCATGGTTCATGGCTTTTCTCCAATGATTTACAAACAAGGGGAAGTTATTTTCGGCATTTTTTTTTTCCGAGCATCAGTACTGGAAATCAGAAAGTATTTCTATTCAAAGTTTTTAAAGATTCGGCACAAAAGAGGGACAAACCTGAAGAGGCTCATTCTCATCGGTGGAACCAAGCATTTCATTCACCAACAACTGACGTTCAGAAGGATCACCAAAAGTTAAGCACTTCTCAACAACATTAGAGGCAAACTTCTGCTGACTCATCTGGACGATCCTTCCAGCTAATTCCTTAATTATAAATGAGCGCTCATGAGGCTTTCCATGCTCCAGCACATGCTGTTAAGTGAATGAAAGAGGTCAGTGCATGCATTGAGCAGTACAAAAAAAATACCGTTGAAGTAAACACATTTCAAAGATATACTGTAAAAAATAAACAAATACCACAAAAATTTTGGACAGCATAATGGAGGTAAAGGCAAAAGATTCAAACACCATCGAGAAATTTTGGTAAATTATTTTTGCCACAACAGATCTTATACTATAAGTTCCCTGAAAAGAATGGCAAACCTGGACAACATAATTGCCATACTGGTCTTGGGCCAACATGCTAACAGATCCTAAAATCTCATCCATAACCGTACTCTGTGTTTTTGGGTCCTTGCAGTGCTCCAGAATTCTCTGCAGTGTTAAAAATAATAACAATAAAAATACAGAATACACGTTGCTAATTTGCACATAGAACAGTTCCAAAGGTCAAAATATAAGCAGAAGACAAGTTCCGAACCTGTATCACTCTGCACCCATATGGATGAGTAGAAAGCGTCACAATGTGATCAAAAAAAGTTGCAACTATAAATTGAATGTTTTCCTCAGGAACACATTCGATACACTTCTGGATGACATGGTTGCCGTTCTGATCACGTACACAACGCATAACACTGCCATTGAGCTCTTGGACCATTGTGATCTTCTGATCCAGATCAACAACCTCTATGGCCTTGAATGTTAAACAAAGCATATACATAATTGTCAGAATGCTGGGCAGTATTCTCCGTGTAACCATTCAAATAGCATGAGTGCTTTTAGGAAATCTATATAAAAAAGGCAAGATAAGGCGAAGACAAAGTTAAGCACTATTACTATGATTGAAGCATACATAGCATATGTTTACAAAGTAACATAAACAAAGACCTAAACAAATTTTATATGAAATGGAAAGTATAACTTGACCACATTGAATTTTTTCACTTAATCATTAACAAAATTGTGCTGATCTCATTTAGAAAAAAAAAACATATAAATTGTATCAAAACTGCAAATTAATTATCCAGAAGAGTTTCATGAATTAAAACAACCAACAGGAGAAGTTGTTCAACAAGCAACATAACCATATGCTACTACCTTTTGGATCACCCGACAACCATACATTTGAAGACTAAGTGTCAACACATGACCAAATAGCTTGCTAGCAAGTTCTCTTCTCTGGTCAGGAAGTCCATGCTCGAAAAACTGCAAGCAGATACAGACTTTAAGGGGTAAAAATACAATAAACCATAAAACTATACAAGTAAGCAAATATGCAACAGATTAAGAACAGGATACCTTTTGAATAACATAATTACCAAACACATCTGTCATCAAAGCAAGAGCTTGAGGCATGATTTCCTCGTAAACCATATGCTTCTCTTTCATTGTGGCTGTTTCAAGTTTTTGCTGAATGAACCGACTGCCATACTGATCCGCGCTGCTCATAAAAAGCACAGAAATTTCACAGTGACAGTATGACAACATAAAACATGATTTAGGATAAGAGCATACCTGAACTCAACAACATGACCAGCGATATCTGAAAGTTCAAAACACTTTGTTTTATTGCTCTTAAACTCTTCAAGTAGAGAGGAGGCAAAGCTTGCATCCATGTTACATCCTGCATCCAAATGCCAAGGTCCCATGACAGCCCCAGCAAGATTCCTCAACCCGGAAGGAAAATGTATATTTAGGTCAGTGTGTCTTATAGGACTACCGGGTCCAACTGGAGAATTTGGAATAACAGGACTTGCTAAGGGGCTTCCAGGGTATGACAAACCAGCTCCAAGGGTGGGATTTCCATAAAAGCCATGAAGATTTGAACTAACAGATTTAGCACCCAATGGAACACCATATTGAAATTTTTGAGGTGACAGTACAGCTCCGAGATAAGCTTTTTGCAGCTCAAGCAAGTTCATGTATGAACTACCAAGGAAGTTCCTATCCATAGAGGGATCATTAAGAGCTGCAAGCTGTGCTGCAGCATAATCTGATGTCCTCGGATACTGTAGATACATAGGATCAACAAAAGGTGGCTGCAGAGCATTCCCAACTAGTGGGCTTCCAACCCTGCCAAGGTGATGTGATTCAGATGCAGCATTTGAAATGTTCTCTCCAGAACCCAAAACTCCCCCAAGCACTTTGGAGTCCATTCCAAGGACTGGTATAGCTGATGCAGCAGTAACATTTTCAAATAACGGCGGCAGATTGCTAGTTCCAAGTTGGCCAGCCATCATAGAGGCCAAAGCAGGATTTAAAGAGTAACCACTTAACCCATAGTTTGAAAATGACGAATTTGCACCATCACCATGCTGAAACGGAGCAGGTAAACTGCCTGAGCCATTGAGAGTGGAAGTTGGTGATCCTTTCAAGTAGGAATTGTTTGAGGAGACAGCAGATTTCTGGAACTCAGCTTGCCTATCAGAAAGCAAGGATGGGTTTTTGAGGTCTGATCTGCCCCCATTACTCTTAGTTGAAGGCATATGTAAATGGCCAGAATCAGATTTCTTCAAATACACCAGCTTTTTGGTATCATTCTGACCATCTTGCAGACCAAACAAATAATTCTGGTGATTTTCAGCATCTTGTTCCATCTGTGATGGTAATCGATTATCTTCATCAATAACATCATTTGATGTCAGGTGCATGCCTGATAAGGCAGCTACCAGATTTGCAGACTCATTGACACCAGAGGTGAGACCACCAAATGTGTTTGGACTACTTATGGTTCTTTTATCTGAGTTGCCCACTTTGCCTCCTACAGCTGGTCTCAGGCAAGGACTAGGAGCCCTAGCTATGAGTTGGGGATCTGGAGTTGTACTCCTAGACAAGGAAGCGCCTACAGCGGCAGCATAAGTGTATGAAGAAGGTGGCCCAACCGTATGGACCGCGGATAATCCTTGAACACTTGCACTTGACCTTAAAGTATCTGCAGAGGTCAGATCATGCTGCAAATGAGCCAACTCTGATTCAGCAGAACCCACATTCTCAAAATTCTCGTCAAAAGCATTACGACTAGCAGGACGAGATGGTATCCTTGTGACTTGTGCGGAGTGTCCCAAATCATCCTGCAAAGAAACTAGTTATCAAATCACTACAACCAAAAAAAATGTGAGGTTCCAGAAGTTCTTCGTATATGAAGAAGAAGAAGAACTAGGTGCGGATAGTTACATAGAAAGTTAGGGGAGGAGAAAAACCTCAAATATCTAAATGAGAAAGATTTTTATTTGCATTTTGAAACCTACAAATTACAGCAAACAAGCTAGCTATAGGTGAACCAGAATACAAATTGATCGCAAGTAGGACTTTCACCACCTTAGGAATCACAAGAATGGCAAATAAATGTATCATTCATGCATATTATCATTTTGTGAGTAACTCAAAGATAAATACTAACCATAGACTTTAAAAGAATTGACCCAAAAAACTTTAACAGCAACTACATTGATTAGCGAAACTTGGACATATTTAAAGAAGGCATGCTAAAGAAACAACTGCCTTTGTTATAGGCCTTAGAGAGCACACAAAAATTAAAAAGGATGCTGTTATTATGCTTTCTGAGGCCCTATTTACATGCTTGTGGAACTGATTACTTTCGTCTTCATGACCCCATATCACCAATTCAATATGCCTTGAAGTTAATTACCTCCAAATCCAAGTCACATTTACAACGATATTAATCAAGCCCATACAATAGCATAAATGGGCACACCAGTTATCAACCAAAGATGAATAAGCAAATTTTTAACAGAATTTAAAGTTATTGAAATGCAAGTAAAGCTACAAAATTAAATGACTCAGACAAGCAGCAAACTAATAGACTTCTTTTACCAATGATAGAATTTCCTCGTACATATGCCATTTATTACATGCCACAAACAAACAAGAAAACTGCACTTATAACACTCCAAAACATAAGTCGCTAAGTAGATTTTCAATAACAACGGCATGAATTCTGAGGATATGAAGCATGCTACATGTGAAAACATAGACATGACGAGAAAAAAAGGTCAATACAAATAATCCATAAAGCGAGAATCCTTTGTAAGCAAACCATTATCAGAAACAAAAGGCAGACATCATAGAAAATCGAAAACCTTAGCGCAACAGGAATTTATGACTAAATGTTAAACTACAATTGGTTATCACCTGAAAAATTTCAGCGAGGCTTTTCTGTTTGCTTCCAAGTCCTATACCAGGCAAACCAATCAGTCCATCACCACCCCAGTTCCCTGAGCTATGCACTGTCTCTGCCTCTACTTCATTCTCTTGTTGCCGGGAATTAAACCCTGGTGGCATCGAAAACAACGACCTATTGCTACCATGATCAGCTATATTCGTTTTCCTCCTATCTCCAATCCCACCAATCACTGAACTCCCTCCCTTCAACCTCTGCGCAAACTTCCAATCCTCCTTGGAAAGCAAAGGAGGCGGGAGTCTGGGATTGAGATTCACATTTGAGTAATAGTATGAATGATAAGCTGGATCAGACCTAAGCTCTTGCTCGGATGCAAACTCATTTCCATTTTTAGCTCGAGCAAAAGCAGAAAAGGCGGTACCCCCAGTACCAGCAGCAGTAGCAGCTCCACCCCCAAACAACCCGCCAACTGCACTCAATGAACCCTCCACTGTAGGAGGAGCAGAGCCACTTCTATATAAGTTTAGTTCGCGTTCGAGATCATCAGCATCTTGCCTACTACGCTGATCACGGAGCAATAACCCCATCTCCTTCTCCAAATCATCCCCAAACGATCCTTCACCACTTCCCATCATTGGTCTCCTACCCAATTCAGATAACATTCTTAAAACCCTAATTGATCATTACACTTTATCAAATCTCCCAAAAATGATCACTACCCAAAACCAATAATCAGACTCTAAACCCTAAACTAAACCTTAAAAAAAAACAAAATTTTTTAAACTAATACACCCAATACCCATCTTTACAAACTTCAAAGATGCTAACTCTAAGCTACCAAAAGTGTCAAAGATCAAAACTTTAATCATCCTAAACGCATAAACAGCAAAAACCCAGCTCCTAAAGATTATCAAAACTAAGATAACATAAATTAAGAAATACTCATAATTTTATACTCTTCAAGTTTTAATATCATAAAATTAACCAAAAAAACAGGTGAGAACACCATGTTTTCCAAGTAAAACAACAACATCAAAAATAATAATTAGAGATAAAAATAACGTAGAATAGCTTGAAAATGAGAAAGCTTTATTATTTTTTTTTTTAAAGCTGAGATCAAAGGAAGGGAGTAAAAAAGAAGCTTAGTGACACATAGAGAGAAAGAGTTAACGGTTTAGATCATCAGGCGGCGATTGGTTCTTACAAGAATCCTTCTAGGGTTTTGTTACAATTCAGGAAGGTTGGGATTAAATACAGTGACAGAGTTAAAAAAAAAAAAAAGGGGGAAAAACCTCTTCTTCTTCTTTTTTTGTCATTTATTCCTCTTTTTTGCTTTGAGTTATTTAATTTTCTCATGAGATCACTGATTTTTATTTATTTTCCTAAAAACCAGGGGCGATTGACCAAGTGATAACCGACTGATGTAGGGAAAAGAACGTAAATTTTGCAAAAGATAATGATGCATTTGTTCACCTCGTGTTCCAGAAACAGGAAACCTGTTCACTGACACGTTATCACCTTTAAGATTCGATGCTACTTTAAGGCACGGCCATTGCCTCAGTAAATCAAGGTTCAACTACAGTACAGGTAAAAAAAATCTTATTAATTATCTAAACTACCCCTTTTGGCTACTTTTATTTTCACGTTGGATTTTTTTTTCCTTACCTTAATTCCTTCATATTTTCGCCATGGATCTTCTTCCCCCTCAGTTTGGGTAATTTTTCCAGTTCAAAAACACTTCAGTTCACTTCTTTCTTCTTCGAATTTAACTATAGATTTTAAAACTTATAGACATTTATTATATATTATATTTTTTTAATCATATAAATATAACATTATAAATATTATTAAATTATTAAAATTTTAAAAATAAATATAATATATAGTAAATATATCTTATTAATCGAGCTTAAATATGTTATGTTATATTTATTATATTATTAAATATTTTATATTTTTATATTATGTTTAAAATTACGGAGTATATCCACCCCCATAACTACCAAATCGAGGGTTAAAACAAGCTGTTATTTTATGCTTGAATATTGTTGAATGTTGAGACATCAAACTTGGCTTCGTAGAGTGATTTGTTTACTTTGAAGCTATTTCTGTTTTGTTTACATTTAATACAAGTATTATGTTAATTTTATAATTTTAGCATTTTTAATAATTTATATTTTATTTATATTTTAAAAAAAATTACAAAATACTTACCCATTATGAATTGATTTTTAAAGATTCAATGCATAAAGGTGCAGCATTTAATGCCGTACTGGTTCATAAGGCGGAAAATTTTTGCATTTTATGCTAATTAATATAGTTATCCAATTTAAATCTGGAGATGAAAAATCTTAATACCATACGAGAGAAGGTGTATGTGTACTTACGTCGTCAAATATAAAATTATATGTATATCAAGATAAAATGATTTAAATTTGAAGAATATCCATCTAAAGCAGATGGTCAAGCCAATTTGTAAATCACTTTTATTATTAAAAATAATAATTCAAGCTTTTAAATTTAAAAGAAAAATAATTAAATGTGGCATAAAAACCTCGGTTGTGGTGGAAAGCGCACTGATATTTTCCAGTGCCAATGCATGCGGGATGAAGGGAAAAGACACCGTACCAGGGTCATGCCAAACGAAGCCTTGTTTATAAATTACAAATGGTGGGTCATATTAAAGTTAGGTCGTGACTGAAATTGCATTTAAACAATAGTTTGTCCTTTTTTTTATCATAATCAGTAAGTATGATGGAAGACAGGACCGTTAACACATGGGCAAAGGTTACGTTACGTGTGTGAAATGTGAACTGAGAGCCGAAACCCCAACTCCAAAATATTACATGAACGATGGCCATTGCTAAGATGTTTGTTTGAATACTTTCAGCTTTACATGTCAAAGTTGACATAAAAAGGGTTTTTGCTATTGTCACTAAAAATGGGCAAAAACTTTCAGCTTTTCAGGTACGTTAGTTATAGCCCAAAAAATAACCAAAAAAAAAAAAAAGCAAGACCAAAGAACAAACGGAAAATTAGGCACATTTTCCGGTACTTATCTCTTCTGTGTTCGATCCCAATGCCATTGCTACTTTCTTTTTGTTGCCATGTTAGAACATGCAAGTTTGTTCCATTTTCCAAACCATGTTGCTTCAGACACGAATAAGACGATAGCCGACAGCAGCCTAAGCTTTTTTATATTATTACGAAGTACTGGTTACTATTGAACTTTTTTTTTTTAATTTTATGATATTTGATACGACTAAAAATCATATTAGAAAAGAAAAAAAAATAGATTCTTGGTAAGTAATTGTGATTGTAACTTTGGGGGAGAAATCATATAAGCTTCAGAAATTGTCCGGCACAGGTAAGCTTTCAGGTCATTTCTATTTTTATTTTATTTTTGCCAAGTAATGGAATTTTTAAAATTGTCAACAAAGGCCCAGATTATTGTTATATGCATTGGTTAGGCCCAAGCCCCAATCCAATGTTTTTCAGATCAAGAAATCAAAGCTTTGATTGCCCTAATAAAAGCTCAAGCTGTCAAGCATCTGAGTTCGTTGGCTGCTTGCGATTGCGATATTAAAAAATATACCTTTAGAAGGTACTCCGAAACACACGTGCTTCTAACATCTTTGAATTGCTTATACGTAGACTTAATAATATTTAATATAATTATATAATTATTATATATATATATAATTAAAAAATTATGATATAATATTATATTAATATATTTTTAAAATTTATTTGATATGAATTATAAATATATTAAAATTAATATAAATATAAATTAATTTTAAAAATTATTATAATATGATAAAATATATAAATATAATATAATATAAAAATATAAATTATCAAGTTTAATTAAAAAGTATAAATAAGATTTTATATTTATAAATTATTTGACTTTAATTTAAAAAAATTAAATATAATTTAATTAATATTTGTTGAGTTCGAGCAGTTGAAGCTAGCTAAATATGAGTATCCAATGCTTGACTCAAATATCCCATAAGTCAAATTGAGTTTTTTTTTTTAATTTAAATATATATGTTATTTCTTATTAGAATTTGAACTCTAATTCAAGTATATAAATATTTAAATTTAAAATTAAGCACATGGTTTAAGCTCACTTTTTATTGAAAAAATGAATTTAATTTAATAAGCTCGAGTAATTTAATTTTTATTTTAATTTAAACTTAAATTTTAAAAATAAAATTTGATCGAACTTAAATTAACTTTTAAATTTAAATTT
>JBBYHO010000008.1:2975657-2999825 GCA_038382025.1 Adansonia gregorii | reverse complement strand
TTTTTTTTCATCTAAGATATTTATGGGTGTTTAAAATATAATTACTGTAAATCGTAGCTGTCGAACTTTTATTTTAGCCCTCTAACTAAGTAAACATTGTATTAGATTTGACCATACGTATTTGTTGTTAGGCACTTTATTGAAAAAAAAAAAAAAAAGTTGATGAAGTTCGATTAACTTCAACTTCATTATGATGATGACGCACTAGAAAGCCCAACACATAATAAATAAACAAGTTCCTCATTAATATAATAATTCATCATTAATTAATTCATCATTAATATAAACACATAATAATTCATCATTAATTCATACTGAAAAAATCTAAAATATATAAACTGATCATAGATGATTAATAAATGCCAGAAATAGTTTTAAACAAGTTCAATTATCAGGTTCACATTGTTTATCTGAAGTTGATTTTTGTGCAGTTTGAATGACCTCATTTTATAGCATCTTTCTTTAAGTGTTGTAAGTTAATCCCATATTATTTAGAAAGTTCAAATATAAATTGTATGTATTAAGAAATTATTGTAATGGACATATAGGTGCTATAGGTTCAATGGAGATAAGACTATTTATTATATGTAATAATTAAATAATAAATATTTTATTTTAATAATTTATTAATAATTTTTTATAATAAATAATTAATTTTCAAAAAATATGATTTAAATTAAAGTGATATATATCAATGTGACATAATTATTTTATATATTTTTTTAGTTTAACGTGTTATTTGATTCACCTAATAAATCATCCAATAATTTTTTATTTTTAAATTTTAAAATTACAATCAAAATAATATAACTAGTAGAGAATAATTACATTGCAAAATTGCTGCGGTACGAAGACATAATATTTACCAGTCATATCACTATCTGATATATATAATTTCACATTATTTATAAAAAAAAAATTTCCTCCTCTGCCATTCGCGTTTGTCATATCCTAAAAGCATTACAGAACTTTAAATAAAATGCTTTTACACGTCTCAAGCCGAAGCTTTTGTTCTCTTTTCCGTAATTTTTCTTACAAATAGATTCATGCAAATGTTAACATGTGTACTAATTTGAAGTCATATATAAATATATAAATTAATACATATATATTTTATATTTAATAAAAATAATATATTAAATATATATATAATAATTTTTTTAAATGATAAATAAATAATTTGACTCATATTTCCAATAAACTGAAGTGGAGGGGTCACCTCACGATCAGAAAAATACAATAAAAGGTAAGAAAGGCCGAAAAAAAAAAAAGGAAACAAAAGAAAAATGAAAGAGCTAAAGCAAGGTGTTCCTAGAAACGTGGTGACGTCTGTCAATCAAGCCTCCACCTGAACGCTATATAAATCCCACCAGCTCTTCCCCTCTATTAACAGTCAATTTGGCCTCTGCCACCTCTTCCTTTGATTGTCTTCTATACATATTTCTACCACCATGCAACTGGTTTTCTTCTCATTGCCAGCATCAGAGCCACCACCTCCACCCCAGACTCTCCCTGCAACGTTTACAACTTTCCCTGATTTTCAGCTTCTTCCTTTTCTGATTGAACAAATTCCATTCTTTTTCTTCTTGTTGTTGTTGGTGGTGGTGGGGGGGGACGCTATTGTTGTCTATTCATCGATGGCTACACTCGAAGAACAAAATTCTGCCACCTGGTTCCATGGGTTGGCCTTATATTGGAGAGACTCTCAAGCTTTACACTGACAATCCCAATTCTTTCTTCGCCAACCGTAAAAAAAGGTATATACACATATAAAAACAAATATGAAATGAAACAGCCCAGATGCTGAGAAGCTAGCTTAAAATTGAGACAAATGCTAATGATTCTCTGTTACTTATTTGCAGATATGGGGATATATTCAAAACTCACATATTGGGATGCCCCTGCGTGATGATTTCAAGCCCCGAGGCAGCAAGGACTGTTCTGGTCACTCACGCTCATCTTTTTAAGCCAACTTACCCACCAAGCAAAGAGAAGATAATAGGACCTGAGGCTCTATTCTTTCATCAAGGTGCCTACCATTCAAGGCTGAAGAAGTTGGTCCAGGACTCTTTTTTGCCCTCTGCTATTAAAGGGTCAGTTTCAGAGATTGAGCAGATTGTTTTGAAATTCCTACCAACCTGGGAGAATACTACGATTAATACTTTACAAGAAATGAAGAGAGTATGTAGATCGGTTTGCAGTAGACTATTTTTTATGATTTTTTCTTTTACTGAATCTTTTAAAAAATTAAGTTTTTGGCTTTTATATATGTTTAGTATGCTTTTGACGTGGCAATGATTTCTGCCTTCGGTGATAAACAAGACTCAGACATGAAAGAAATCAAGCAACTCTATCAATGCCTGGAGAAGGGTTACAATTCTATGCCTTTAGATCTTCCAGGAACTCCGTTCCACAAAGCAATGAAGGTATATGTATATGTATGTGTGTGTGTATATATATATATATATATATATATATATATATTCATTCTGAATCTCTTAAGATCTTTCACGTTTGAACTAGCTGCTAATCTTCATTCTAATAAGTTCAATCATCTTTTGCTGTTTTGAAAAAAAAAAAAAAAGGCTAGGAAGCTGCTGAATGAGACCCTGAGAAGATTGATACAAGACAGAAGAGAAAATGAGAAATTACAAAGAGGAGGATTGCTGGGAAATCTGTTGGGAGCGGCCAAAAACCAGATGGTTGATGATCCACTGAGTGATTCTCAGATTGCTGATAATGTCATTGGAGTGATCTTTGCCGCTCATGACACCACCGCAAGCGTCTTAACTTGGGTTTTAAAGTACTTGCATGAAAATGAAGATTTGCTAAAAGCTGTCACGGTTAGTTTTCCTTCACCTTGATGATCTTTGATTATTCAGAATATATAGCTTTTTTGCTTTCATTTCACTAGAATCAATTCTCGATCATTTCTTGCAGAGAGAACAAGAAGGGATTCAACGCAAAATACTTGAAGAAAATCGCAGGCTTAGCTGGGATGATACAAGGCAAATGCCATTGACGACCAGGGTATACCATCATCAATTTGACAAGTTTCATTTCTCTTTTACTACGAACAAATTATAGTTGTAGATAATTTTGTTTACTATTTTATTACCAAATTAAATTCATCAGGTGATTCAAGAGACATTAAGAACAGCAAGTATACTATCATTCACGTTTAGAGAAGCAGTGCAAGATGTTGAGTTTGAAGGCTATCATATCCCCAAAGGTTGGAAGGTTCTCCCTCTCTTCAGAACCATTCATCATTGCGCTGATTTCTTCCCCCAACCCAAAAAATTTGACCCTTCAAGATTCGAGGTCAGGCCTAACACTTCTTCGCCGCACCTATGCAATATCCCAAGCAATACAATTTCTCGAGTGTACTCTATATATATAAAATCAAACGATCGATCTCTATGTTGGGTATTTTAGGTAGCCATGTTCGATATTTATGTTCAATCCATATTCATAGCAAATATAAAAGTATAATTTTTTTAGAACCCTTCAGATATAAAGAAATCTTGTAAAAGTTAAACATGTATCTCACTTTTATACTTGAGATTGATCCGTTTAAATCTTTCTAAGTATCAGTTCTGAGCTGATTTTGTGGGGCGATAACAGTGCAGTTTGAGTCGTCAAACCTTTCTTCGGAAGCATCTAAGAGATTTCTGCAAAATCTTTAGGCCATTTATGTGTAGGATATTCAGTAAGAATCAGAACAGGAAAAGAAAAGGACTATGAACAATATGAGTAGTTTTTTTGTATATTAATGATGGTTTTCGTGCAATTTTTCAGGTTCCGCCGATGCCCAACACGTTTATGCCGTTTGGCAATGGAGTTCACTCTTGTCCAGGCAGTGAACTGGCTAAGCTTGAGATGCTGTTGCTCCTTCACCATCTCACCACCAGCTACACGTAATTCCTTCTTTTATCTACTTCTAAATATATATATATATATATATATGTAATTATATATTTTATGAATAAATAAAACTAATAGGTTTGTATTAATCAAAGTTTATACTAGCATGTAAAAATTGTTTTAAATGCAAATAATATCATCAAAATTAATATAAAATTTATTTTTTTGTTAATATAAAATTAAAATTATGAAATAAAATTTCAATATAAGTTTTAATTCTTTTACATTTATTAAATAAATTTATTTAGTTTTTCAAAGTTAGTGAGAAATTAGAATTTTGAATTAAAAAACAATTCATTATAAATGTTAACTATTTCCATTGATGATTAAATAAATCTATTTAACAGAACTAAAAATTTTTATTTATAAATTAAATATATTTTATTGATGATAAAAAAATATTTATAAAAATAATATTAAAAATATAATAAATAATAATAATTATTTTCATCATTTCCAAAAAAATTTTTATGTTCATAGATTGTGTTCGCATACAAATTATATTATAGATTATAGATTAATTAACGTAATAATAGTAGTTCCCATTTGCATCTGTATCCCTGCACAGGGTTTCCGTGCCCAACATTCTCTCACCCTTTCCCATGAAAGACATTACCAACCAAACCTTCGAAAAAAAAACAAAATAATAATATTCAGACATTGTGATTTTCCAGTTTCAGTTGTCTATGTTTCATACTTACGCTTTGCAACACAAACAATTTAGATTGGATAATCGTGATAATCTGATAGACAACTTTACAAATGGAAAAACAGGCATCTTTCCTCCACACATATACAATAGCCCTAGATATGGAGATCCAACCATCAAATATATGAAACATTTGAAAACAAATTAAATATATTTATTTTCGATACATATTTATATTTATCAATCCAAATCCGACTATCAGAGGTCTAAGCTGATGGGTCGTTTTTCCGAAATGGAAAAAAAAAAAAACCAGAGATGCGAGTGACTGACAAAAGAAACATTCATGACATTTCCATTAATTAGTTTATTTTTTCAAATGATTAGTTATTTATCTGCCAATTACTTGAATTATAAAATAAGTTTTCATTGACAGCTGCATGAGAATAAATGTTAATCAATAGTTAACAAGTTCTAGAAATATTGCCATCAAATTTTGCTTTCAATATCATATATATATATATATTTATTATTACAAATATAGAGAACTTTCGGCCATTTTCATTGAAAATTTTGCTCTTGTTTGAAAACCTTCCAAATGCTTTGGTTGCAGGTGGCAAGTTGTGGGAGATGAAGAAGGAATCAAATACGGTCCCTTTCCAGTGCCCAAAAGGGGCTTACCAGTAATGGTCACACCTAGAAAGAATAAAGGGCAGCCATGACCAATAGTATTTCTGGATTTGGACTCAATAAAGATTTGAAACTTTGTTCACTGAGGCCGAAAGCAAGTTAAACCCCATTTGAACTTTTCTCTTTATTTTGTTCCCCTTTTTGGTTGTTAAATTTTTTCTTGGGAAATCTTTTGTGATTGCTTTATATCTTGGTTTTAGTTAAGTAATTATATAAACTAATTAAATTAAATCATAGTAGACAGCGTTTCAGCGTGAGTTTGTAGTCACATGGGTTACTGAAACCTGTCCAAACGGACTGAAGTAATCACTGAAACCAGGATGGTGTCCACCACATCAGGGCAAATTTCAAGAGATATGAACAGATTTGCTACCAGCTGATCAAAGAAAAGCAAAAAGAGCAAATTACAGATCGGTGCATGTTTCAAACCCCAGAAATGGTATCAAAGTTAACCTATCTGTGAATTTGGCTACTAAATAAACAGAGTATTAGACTCAAATAACATTTTGAACCACCAACTTAAAAGGGTAGAACTAAAAGACAGAAGTAGAGGGTGCCCTAAAGAAATGCTCATCATTCAAGCCCTTTTGAAGTTCTAGTAAATCTAATAGTTATGTAAAACTTACCTATGTTACTCAGACTATGGTGGGAGTATCGAATATAAGTATGCGTCCAATATGGGTGTGTTAAATTTTTCTCCTCTTTTTTTCATATATTTGGAGAGTCATATCTCCATACCCACGTTTGAAAATGCGTTAGTCATAGGTATTAGACACGAGTAATTCTAAAAAGAAAAAGAAGAGTTGAAGTAATATACATCTCACACATGCAAGTAGCTAGCATACAGAAAAGATTCGATTTCCATTTATAAAATTTGGTAAACGCTTGCAGATGGAGTTTGAGGACCCACTGGCTGCAGAAATGCAAGAAAACCTATTTTACGAAGGCAAAGCACATGCTGCACGAAGTATTTCTAAATGCTAAGATGCAAAAAGCCAGAAGAAGGGAATCTGGACACCTTGAGAACGTACTTAATATTTTGAAATTGACAAAATAAAAATAACAAGTACAATTTGATGCCATCTACTCATCTAGGAAGCTCCTCTCCATGTCAAGAAATGGGAAATGCATGGTGACAGATTACATAAGTTTTACATATGAATACGACCCTGTACAAGCCTGCAATTTTCAAACTCTCGAAAGATATTAAAGACAAGACGGGCAAGGAAAAAAAAAAAAACCTTGGAATCCTCATATGAAATCTTTAACTGAGATAAGAATTCAAAAGAAGACCAATTAATATTGTATTGAAGTGCATCAAAAATGTGAAAACATTAAAAGGCACAAGATAGAATGAGTAGGTTTGATTGCTTGCAGAATGAAGACATCTAAGCATCTTTAAAGCATAAAATTATTGCAGCGATCTTGCATTTGTCCATATACATGTGAAAATATGTAGTGCGAAACAAGGGTACGATGATGTATTTCATATCTTGATGAGTTGGCCTGCATGCTAGACGAGGTGGCTTGTACATTATCTGAGCTTTCTATGTCTGAATATTGTTCCACAGTGTCAATATGCAGACCTCATGAATCATTAAATTTTGGTCCCCAGTCGCTAGCATAGAAGGGGAAGCAAGATGGTTCACAGACAATTATGTGCCCTTAATAGGTTCTGTTCAACAGAAAGGCTATCACATCTCACTTTGATGCAAAATGGCTTAATGAGGTCATTTGAGGATTACAGAAGAATAGATTTTTCACCATTTTTTACCTTATATGAGTGCTTATTTCTAGGAAAGATAAAGATGAGAGCTCTTTCAACTTCAAAACTGATCTGAAAACAATATTCTTGTAACGCAAGAAGACTAAACCAATGCCCAACTAGTCAACAATCATCAAAAGGCAGCACCATTGCCCATTGTCAAACACAGATGGATCAAATTTATTTCGAATTTCACTATGGTTAGAATAAAGAGTAAAGGAAAAGAGGGACCTAAATTGATGAATGTTGGGATGATGTATATTAGTTGAACTTAGACTGGCAGAATGTAGTTTTCCTTTGTTGTTATCAGTTCCCTAATACCTAGCACTTAAAAACAGTGACATCCTAGATGGAGAGCATAAAAGTAGACATATAATCATTCCAGAAACCACAATGTAATATTCCAGAGGTTACATTTGTATAGAGTCTAATTTCCTATCTCATTATAAATACTTTAATGGATCCTTACTATAATATGACAGGGAAAAAGAAAAGTTACTAGCCAAAAAGAATTAGCAGTGATACAAAGCAAACGACCGAATGTGAACTATCATTTTTTTTTTTTTGATCTTCTCTTGTGTTTCCGGTTGCCACTTATATCTGCATCTATATTCCAGTAGTATTCTTTGTTCAAAAATGCGGTAGGCTAGTGGTACCTTAGGAAAGTGATCTTGTCTGTCAGTACTTCAGTGCTTCACAAACTAAAGCACCTTTCAGTAATTTTAAACTTGTAACTTCATAGTTTATATTGGGAAAGTAGACCATGTTCCTGTGATCTTAAAGTTGTAAAGTTTAGTTCCTCTAGTTCTATTAATAAATGGACAGTATGTTTACATTTCCTCTGATGATCACACTCTACTCTTCCTAATGCCCAATCAAACATGGGCATGACTCCAATTCCTACATCTGCAGGATCCAGCCGTAGCCCAAATCCTTGTTTGGGGATATACCTAGTTCGAAGGTGGCTTCCTTCTTAAGCACCACCAATCCGGAGATCACTTCAGTGTGCAGAACTTAACTCAGCATAATGAACTTAAAAAGATTACCAAAGCTCATTGCAAATTTAAAAAGAAATAAGTTATTAAGGTCATGAGATAAATAACGAACGCTAGAGAGCTCGCAACCTTGGCAAAAGTGAGTGAACATTTGCCATTAATGATCATAAGCAAGAGGCTAATCAATTTATTTAAGGCTCAAGGAAAAAAAAAAATGAAAAAGCATATCATTCAATGAACAAAGAGAGCTTCAACCAATATGAAAATCAATGAAAAAACAACAAAAATTCAGTAAAAAGCACTGTCTAGCACTTCGCCTATGTCCAAAGCTCAAATAGTCTAACAATTTCATTACATGACATAGTTAACAGTTCCATATCTGTTTGTCTCTAGTACACGAAAGGTATGAATTTGTACCTAACTTTAGTCGCATACTCCAAATAACTCTCTCCAAAAGTCTCTACCATTAAAACCTCCTCCAATTTCGCTTTCTGCTCATAATACATCAAACAAACTGCAACAACAAATATCAAGCTAAGAGGCGCCCTAAGCGCCAGACAATAAGTTCCAAATAAAAGCATCGTAGATGCATATATCGGATGCCGAACCCATCTGTATGGCCCAAATTGGACAACAGCAGTTGGTACCACTACCTTCTCTGAATACTTTGCAAGGTACAATGTCGAATTATATTGCATTAACAGAGTTGCCACAATCAATATCCAGAGTCCAACATTGCTCCAACCTCCTGGGATTCGATGCAGCTCCGGTGCTTCAAATGCAGCAAGCCAGTGCCCAACCATGACTCCAACACAGAACAAAAGGCGACACCATTTGGGTGGGTTCACATCCCACTTGGGATCATGTGGACGAGCATAATAGTCTCCATACAGTCGTTTTCTTACACTAACATTGAAGAAAAAGAAATAATGATATACAAAGAAGAAAACAAAGGACCAACCTTCAAGATAGCCATTGAAATAGGCAGGAGGTACTAGAGTTAGCCAAGTGAACACTGAAGTAACAATAGCAAGTTGCTCTACAATGCTTGCTTCACCAATCGAATGCTTTCGAAAGCAATACAAACCGTACAAAGCAAGGGCTATAGCTACAAACCATGGCCAGAACAACCAACTCCAGCTAAAATACATCCAAAAGAAAGGGTTCAAAACCAAATTTACAGTCCATTTAGTAGCTGCAATTCCAAGGGAAACGATAGCAGCCCATTTGACAATCTTTATTGGCGTTAACTCAGATAGACTTGTTTTGAGTGAGTCAAAGGAGAGATTTTTGAAAGGTTTAAGCAAAAGGTTTTGAGAATCCGAACTACTAGTGTTAGAAAATGAGCATTTGAGAGGAGACAAAAACTGGGTTCTTGTTGTCGGAAGTAATGATGGTGAACGACAGAAACTTGATGGGTATTGGATAGGTTTGAGTCTCTGTTGAGAATAAAAACATTTGCCTTGAAATTGTTTGTTGAAATGCCAACAAGAAACTACGAGGTTGCCTCTCAAATTGAAGCCGAGAGGGGTTGTTCTCGACTGCAACAGCACTGAGGCAGTTTCCATGGATTGCTTGCGAACAATAAAGCTGCAAAAGAAAATATTACGGAAACCTACGATGAAACATCTGTTGTTTTCCTTAAAGATAAAATGGAGAAATCAATTTTCTTCTGCAACCATTGGCAATTCGCAGATTAGTAGCAGGTAAGACAGTTTTCAGCCCAATTACCAGATTGGGAAAATAGGCCCATGTTGCTTCACAATTTCTCAATACGTGTTCATTCTTAGCTTCACCAATGGCCCAATTTAATTTTCAAAAAAAAAAAAAAAAACAAATTAAGCCATTGATAATTAATCCAAGAAATATTTACCAATATTTCAGCATCGTAATTCGATCTTTTTAAAATTTTTGCACCATTTTTCGATATTCAATTTCAAATTGAATTAGAATTAGAATTAGAATTTTTTTTTCTTTGGTTTTGCATGAAATTAGTTTTAATTCTTAAAAACAAGCCACCTTAAGTTTTAGTAAACACTTAATAATTTTCAATTAAATTGAAAAAAATTAGTAATATTTTGATTAATTAATTATTTATATTATATAAATTTTAATATTTTAATTATTTTTATCGTATAATTATTTATTATCAGATCTATATTCATTACATAATTTTTTATTTTATTTTTTCTTTATCTATAATATTTCAAAACTTATTTATTATTATTATTATTGTTATCATCATCGTCATCTAAATATCGACCGTCGACGTCTTAAACCAGAATTTGAAACCATGAGCTGGTCCTGGTTGGCTCTTGTTTGTGCCTCGTTTGCCAAAGAAATCTAAGAAAAACCTATCGTGACACCTACGCTCCCTAAAATAACATGCACCTTCCACGACTAGTTGATATAAAACATCTGGCGCCCAAACACACCCTATTTTTCATCTTCCCCGCTTAAATTAACGTTTATTTACTATATTGTTTCTTTATTTAAATCTCTGTTCTCAAATTTTTTATTTAAATTATTTAATTTATTTTTTTTTACAATAACAAGATTTTGATTTTTCTTGTTTAAACCATCGAATTATGATATTTTCAAAGCTTGGCCGATAATATTCTCGATCGAGTTAGTTTTTCTTTTTCCAAATGTAGTTTTTTTCTTCTCTCAGTTTAATCTCTTATTTTTTTAAAGCTTATTTATCTTTTTCTTTAATAGAATTTGTTGTATCGTGGCGGCGGAGGTGGCAGTAACGGAGGGAGGTCGCCGAGGTTGCAGCGTTTGAGCAGAAATGTAGATCGGCTAATTGGGGAATCAAAGAACCCCAATTATTCCATGATTGAGGCACAAACTGGAAATCAAAGACTATACCAAGCTTTGTGGTTATGATTTGTTCGAAGCTTTTTTTTTTTTTTTCATGATTCAGGTTTTGTTGGGAAAGATATCAGCTGGTGCGCAAAATGACTTGGAAAAGGTGACTAAAATGACCTATGGGCAGGTGGCAGTTTATGGTTTCAGTGACAAGGTAGGTCTCCTCTCTTTCCCTCCAGGGGAAGGGAAGATGGATTTGAGATGTTGAAGCCCTATAGCAATAATACGGGCGCTATAATAGATGGTGAAGTGCGCGAGTGGGTAGCCAAGGCATATGAAAAAACTGTGCAACTTATAGAGGAACACAAAGAGCAAGTAGCCGAGATTGCTGAATTGTTGCTCGAAAAGGAAGTTCTTCACCAAGATGATCTGGTTCGGGTTTTGGGCGAGCGACCATTTAAATTGAGTGAACTTACAAACTATGACAGATTTAAGCAAGGGTTTCAAGATGAAGAAAATGAGAGCATGCAAACCCCAGAGGGTGCAACTGGGGAAAATGATGGAGCTCCGCCCATTATTCCTCGGTTGTCCCAACTCGATCATTCAGGTTATCCTGATTGTACATTTGACTTAATAAATTGTGTTTTTATTATTATTATTATTGTTTACAATCGCCATTAACGACCATCTTTTCGCTGCTGTTTAACATTGTATCATTTGTACATTATTTAAGCTGTCAAAATAGTTGTTGCATCCTGAGATACATGAATTGAAATCTTATTTTTTGAGAATAAAAAGAAATATGAAATAAAACATATTTTAGGTTTCTTATACTATTCTTCTGGTTAGGTCTATTTAAGAAAATAAGCTACATGTTTCATATGCCTACATGATATCTCCATATATAGAACTCCCCCCTTTTTTTAAGAAAACAATTGGAGAATTGGAATATATATACGTGTATATATGTACACACACAGACCCCCAAAAAGTAGGTTCGGAAATAGAATTATATATAGAGATTTATCACTTTAAAGCATGTAGTTTTTACATAAATTTTTAGTTGATATCAAATGATTTGGAATTCTGATTTATAATGTAATTATAATAGATGATATGCTCTGAACTTGAAAAATTAAACAACCCAAAGTTAGGGCTTGGTGGCCCTCCTAAAACTTGAGTACATTATATGCTCAACTACCTGGGCCGACGGGCTGCAGATCCTAAAGTTTCAATTCTAGTCAGCCCAAGAAAGAGCACTTAACGGCCCAAAATTAAACACTGACAAAAACAGGTAAAACAGAAATTGTGATCTCCTCAACCCTAGTTTTCCCCTCTTCAGTTTTCCCTCTGTCAGAAGAGTAGAAACTGATTTTTTTTTTTTTTTTTTCCTTTCTTGCAGCGGCCGAAGAGAATATTATAACCGAATAAGTAATTCAGTCATTTTTAATTCCAACTTCTTTATTTGCTACTGGGGGAAAGCTTAAATGGCGAAGCGACAGCTCTCCAGTACTTTGAGGGGCTTGAAGGTAAACTAACAACACAGGAATTATTTTTTCTTAGTAGTTTTTTTTTTTTTGAGTTTTGTTGTACCCACTTGAGATTTGAGCTTGCTTTTGCTTTAATTTATCTGCGTATTTATCATTTTGTTGATTCTCCTTTGATTTTGTTAAAAAAAGGGGCCTTTTTTCGGTTATATAGATTCTGGGGTTCCTTGTATGTCTGGATTTCCTTTATTCTGTTGATTTTTTTTTCAAGTTGGAAAAAAATTGAATCTTTAACTTATTTGAGTTCTGTTTTGATTCTATTTCATGCAATAATAGTTCATGCAAAGGGCAGCTCAGAAAGAGGAGCAAGTTAAGAAAGAAGAAGAGGTTAAACCTGAAGGGACTAGTACAATAACTAGAAAATGGTAATAAAATTTTCACCCTTTGTTTTTGAATTATCTTAAATCTCTAAGAATATAGTAAACATTCTTCTTTCTTTAGTGTTTGTTTAGTTTTAGTTCTGATATGCTATGAGCCTTTAACATTATTTTGCATCCAATATGATAGGCATACGAGGACCAAGATGTGGCTAAGTTATACTTTGTTTGTTCCATGAACTTATATTTTAAGGCGGGAGATTTTTTTGTTTCCTGGGAGTTGAAGATTCTTGCAATGCCGGAATGGATCATTGATAAATAACTTTGTGTTTAGCAAAATTTTTGGGAACAAAAATACAAAGAAAAAGGAGGGATGCTTGGAAGATAAATTTGCTAGGATGTAACAACTTGTGGGATCTGCTTGCTTCTGAACCTTTCCTAATTTCAGTTTGTTTAATGACAATTTTACATTTGCATCCATTCAGTGTGGTCATTATGGAAGGGGATCCCCGTCCAGGAGCAATTGTTGGGCGGATGTCATTTCGAAGTTTCAATCCTTCTATTGATGTGAGTATAAAGGTCAAGTGACCTAAGAAATTTTCCCTATGATTATTCACCTTCTGCGGTTCTCTCGTGGCTTCTGTCCTCATATGAAAAAAGCCTTATCTTGGTAGAAACTGAATGAAGAAGCATCAAATGTGTGTCGGCTGGATGCCTCTGGTGGAAAAACTTTGCCTAGGTGGGTATTTTTTTCAAAGATCCTGTGTTATTGTAGTTTCCTGAAAGTTTTTGAAAATTATTATGTAGTTTTTGTTGGAATTATAAAATAGTCATAAGAAATGAAAAATCTTAATCAAAATGATTAACTCTTTAAAGGAATATCCAATGTTAATTATTGGTAAGGGGCCTGCCATGGAAGAAATATGGGCATATTGAGACGGAAATTCCAATCACATGTAGCTTTAGTTCATATGGTGCGTTAAGTTGAAATGAGCAAATGTTTGCCCAGAATGCGTATTTTTTAACTGACTCTTTGTCCTTGAATTGACAGTGAAAATGGATCTGCATCTGAAGCAGCTGAAAACCCAAAAGTCAGCACAGATAAATACGAAGCTAATGGAGACCTCAAGAGAAAACAGTCGGACATAGTTTCTGAACGAGGTTACCCAAATAAATCACAAAAAAATGGTCATGGAGTTCAACTATCGCCAA
This sequence comes from Adansonia gregorii, assembly GCA_038382025.1. Lineage (NCBI taxonomy): Eukaryota > Viridiplantae > Streptophyta > Magnoliopsida > Malvales > Malvaceae > Adansonia > Adansonia gregorii. The sequence continues at coordinate 2,985,918 of JBBYHO010000008.1, read as the reverse complement.
GCAGCAGTAAAGCCTCAAAAAATCAGTCAAAGCGTGAGAAGCTGGACTGGAATGTTCTCAGGCCACCAAAGCCTGATAGGTGATCGTAATTGTGAAATTGTCTTACAACATTGTTAGTCCATTAATATTTCTTTTCAGGTTCCTAAAATTGAATGTGTAACTTTGTTGTCACATTGTTAAAGCTCAGCTTTCTGTAACTTTCAAATTTGTTCATATAAGGGGAATTTACTCTTTATCTACATGCTTGATGTGAATGTAATTGAATTCATTTTAAATAGCACATTGGAGTTAACGAGCTTTAACACACGCAAGATGCAACGTTACTTCTAGGAGTTTATATTTTGCAAACATTGCCAAATAGAATGGCGAGTCTACCGAATTTAACAGGCTTTGGAATAAAATTATAGTTATGGGACAAGAGGATCCTTTTATCAGATGACTTCATCTTCGAGCTCTAGGTTTTAGTTTCTCAGTGTGATTCCTTATTCACTGCAACTTGATTAAACTCGCTTTGTCGAAACCCTTAGGACTAGCCTTTGCTGCTGCAGAACGAAGAAACCCACCTGGGTTTACGCCTCACTACTATTAAATCCTAACAGGTTTCCAACATGAAAGGGCATAAATAACTCTCCCCTTCCATCCCTGCAGCATCCAGCGGCCATCCGCATCTACAACAAAATCCCTATGATAATCAGATTGGACAATATTCGTGGCAATCTTCATGAGCTCTTGATCCAATGGAACCTGCTTGAACCCTGCCCTCAGGGCCCTAGCCTGCCATTGCTTATACGACTCTGGCCTGTCAACCCTCTTAATACCTTCGCATGCAACAACATTCATAACGTCCCTCCCAAGTATTTCCTTCTCAAACATCATCCTATATGGATCTTCCCGAGAAACATTAGCTTCAAATATATCGAATTGAGCTGAGAAATGGAAGAGTGCCTCTCGGAACCTTGTGACGAAGAAAGGAGCATTATATGTCCCGTTTGCAACCCTATGGATGAATAATTCTGGGTTAATGCTTCTGATCAGTTTCAAAACAGTGTCCCTCGCACTGGTTGGCGCCATTGTGTCATCTGGGAGGTTCTTTAGCCGATACATGCAGTTAACAACCACCACTTCATCTTTATTAATCTTCAGTTCTTCGAGTTGGATGGCTTCCCATTTCTTTGGTATCACGTTGTACTCAAACGGGACATGGAATCTCTCACAATAACTTTTCAAGCGACGCCCTGTTTCTTCCACCCTTTCTGCTGGTCGGAAACCTGGTTGTGGGAACTCGATACCGGTAATTCGAAGTTGGGGAGGTCCACCCGCCCTTGCTGAGAGACGCCGGATAAGGCAAGGCCATTGAAACCCATAGCAAATGCCGAAATCAACGATGTGGAGTGTGGTTGCCTTGGCTGCAACTTCCATTATCTTTTTATTTGCGTAGAAATTTGACATTTTCTTAAAAGGACAAGCTAAAACATACACCGCGTAAGCTTTTAGGACATCAGCAGCCGAAGTCCTGTTGCTTAATAGAGACAAATACGATGGTGACCCCATGCCAGCCAAACGCGTCTTAAGTGCATTAGCGAAGTAAAATGCCAATCTTTGGGTTCCATCTCCAGACTCAGAAGAGTGCTTACTTATCTGTTTCAGCAGCTCATAGGCAGTCCTTTGGTCATTGATGGCAACTGCTTGTGCACATTGAGTAAGGAGACTCCACAAATCCACCACTTCACTTTTCTTTCCGTTTTTCTTCCTGCGTGGTGTCCCAGCGCTATTAATATACCCTTTTAGCTGCCCATTCTGCTGGGAGTTCCCATTAAGAGAACATTTCGGAGAGTCCTCGTTTTCACCTTTGCAAAGCAGTACCTCGTCGAACATCTCTGACTGCTCTGGATCTTCAACAAGTGAACGTGCAGATTGCTTGCTGCTCCTACCTTCTTCCAAATAATCACCATCCTCACGCTGACCATTTTTCCTTCCCTTTGACCCCGATGCTGATTTATGACTTCCATCAGGAATTGATGGCGTTGACAGGTTAATTTCTGGAGCCAAAATCACCGTATCACCACCACAGGGAGAGGACTTACTAGCTTCCCCGATCTCTCTTATGAAGTCCCTAAAAGGCTCAGTCGCGGCTTCTCTTTGTAAATCCGGCCATAAAGAGGTTCTTTCAAGAGAATCAATGAGAGAAGTTTGAATTGAAAAGGAGTTGATTTCAGCTGGACTATACATCCGACTCGATTTAACCGAGTTGGTAGCAGTAACACTACGTCTGTTCTTCTGGGTGAGATTATCATCTGAGTTATAATAATTTTGACCGGTAAATGAAGAGATAGGATCGGCTGATAGTGGATAATCGTGGCCAAGCACTTCGTAGAAGGATTTTTCAGCAGCTTGGAGAGCTAAGCAATCCTGCAACATGCAGGTCTTTTCCTGCATGTCTTCTTCCATTAGCATCTCATCGATGTACTTGAGCATTTCATTAGCTAAAGGAACATTGTCGAGAGTATTTCCTTCTAATCTCGTCATGCCTGATGATGAAGCTGAAACATGGTCAGGAGACCGTGGACTATCGGGAAGGGAAGGTGGTCTAGGAATATTTCGTTCATCAGGACTCTCTTTAAACGACCCATTTACAAGGTTTTGATTTGAATAAACTGGCAATTTGCCATGATCAAATTTGAATCCGTGCATGGCGCTTGGAAAATCTTGGAAAAGGGCATCCATATAAAGTTGGAAACTTAACTGATACAAATCAACCCAACTGAAATTGGATTTTAAAAAAAAAAAAAAAGAAAACCTAAAAACTGACCTACTTTCTTCTTGGTTGCCAGGAATTTATAAGGACATTAACTAGAAGAGAACTGAATATTTCAAGGTGGGAATTGAACCAAAACTGAAAAGTAAGTGTCGTCAAAGAGCCAAGCAAAAGAAGGTGGATAAGAAAAAAAAGGGAAAGATGCTCTTCACTTATAAAGGTCAAGCTGTTTAAGCTTTCTGGATACTGATTGAAGCTTCACGGTAAGTGCAAACAGAACAGCCGCCACCTCGTACTCACCGTTTTGAGACAGATTTTTGTGCCCCGGACCCGGAGTCAAGAAACTTATAACCAAATTAATTTTGTAGGAAACACAGGCCTCTTTCACAAAAGTAGTAGCTTAATGCCCAAGTCAGGCCGGATAGTGATATTAATTTTTTTTATTTATTTAACGATTTATTTTATTATTTAAATAATATTTAAATTATGATTTTAAATATTTTATTAATTAAATGATTTATTTTATTATTTTAAATAATATTAAAAAATTAATTTTTAACAACATAATTTATGTCGATTGGTCTAAATAAAATTATTAAAATTTTTTTTAAGATTTGATTCGTACAAATTTAGCTACCGAATCAATTTATATTTATATATTTTATTACTATTTATTTATGTTTATAATTTATATTATATAATATATATAAATATATTTATACATGTTAGATTTTATACGATATTATATTATATATTACTTTTCTTTTTCTTATCGTGTTGATATTTGCCAAGTGGAAATGCAAAGTTCCCTTTGCAAAATGTAGGGCACTGACTGCCGGAATAGGAGCATTTCACTAACAATCCCACGTATTATTTAATTATAAGATAAAATTATATAAAAATTATTTAAAATTATAAATTTTATATAATACTTTAATAAATTTTATATAATTTATAATTATAATTAATTAATTATATTATAATAATTTAAATGATATATTCTCGTTGAATGTACGAGGCATTGAAAATCAAAAGAAATTACTTTGAAAAAAGTGGTAAGGTTGAAATCACTTGGTAAAAAAAAATCTAGAAATATATTTAATGTAGGCTACTGATATTTTTGCAGTTTTAGGTTTCAAACATTGTTCAATGGATGAGCTCAGTAATTCCAGATTAATAAAATCCGGTTTGAATCAAGGTTTGGAAACGGGAAAAATGCCAATTCAATGAATCTGACGCACTTTCTTGCACCCAATTTATGCTTTCATTTGAATGAGTGGTTGAAAGAAACTCCCATCACATCAGAGAATCAATACAAGGTTGAATCTTTATAGTTGGAAAAAAAAAAAAAAAAGAAAAACAACCCTTTTCCACTATGCATTCAAACAAAGCATTAGAATGATCTATAAACCAACAACAAAACAGCTTTGCATTGGACTGTAGTTTGATAATGACCGAAGCTGATTAGGGAAATACATTATTGTCTGTTTATAGCCTCCAAGCAAGGGAAAAAAAAATAGCTCATATAGTTTTTGCATTCCACAGATTCGGGTTCGGTCAAAGCTGAAAAAAGTCCAACAAGAACCTTAAAAACCCAAACTTTAAATGCAAACAATCTAATCCAAATAGTAAAGCACCATGTCAGACTCTAAATGGCCAGATTCATGCAAATCCCACCTGAAAGGGGGAACTTTCACATGCGTTAGCATAATCGACTGGGATCACGCCACTACCATATCTTTTGGATTTTCCATGGCTTCCCAATCCATTTTTTTACCCCTATGAACAATGGTTTAGTGAAAAAGGAGCTATTCTAAATTATTTTTGGGAAATATATACTTTCTCTTTCCCACTTTTCTTGGCTGCGCTTCAATGATGATGACCAGCTTCACTGTCGATTTATTTGTTTAGGTGAACGGGAAAACTGCTTCAGCTCATGGATTTTTGAGTGCTCATCTATGAGTAGGATTCTAGAATGGGGCAACTCATGGCCGATCAAGTTTCTGGTTGTTGGCTAAGACATGGTGTGAATGGAATTCCAAATTCTAACTTCAAAGCCTTCAGTTTCTTATTGGCTTTGGGAAAATTAGTAAGATTCTAGAATCTGATGCGAAGCATATTCGGAATCGAAATTTAATTAGTAGCCAATTTGCCTGGTTAGGTTTATCAGAGTTTCTTGAAATGTTCACTAAACCTTGGATTCTAGGTTGTTTTACTTTCATGTCATAGATTTCCTTGGTGATTCAGAAATTAGAAAGGGAAGAATTAAAATATTAAGAGCTAAGCATTGAAGTGCTTTGCATTTAGATTTGCACGAACTGTATATATGATCAACAGATTTGGCTATATTTGTATTCGATATCTGTGTTAGATATATATTTAGACATAAAAAAAAATTTTAAAAAGATTGAACGTATCCGTATTGAATACGTGCTTAAATTTGAGTAACATAGAGATTTAGCACGAGCAATCTAGCTCGTTAGTCAAATTACTTATTAAGAAATATAAGATCTCTGTCGTTCCTGGACAGGTTTCCGGCGAGAAAGTGCATGGATTATTCTACCCTTCCATCCTTGAAGCATCCAACTGCCATCGACTTCAAGATCAAAATCCTTATGGTGGTTCGATTTCAACACTTTCTTTCTGATTCAATATCTTTTCGTCTAATGGAAGCTGCCTGAACCCAGCTTTCTGGTTCCTGAACTGCCATTGCTTGTAAGTTTATGGTCTGTCAATTCTCTCCAGCCCTTCATATCCAATAACATTAATGGCATCCCTTCCGAACATTTCTCATTCGAGCAGCAATCTATCGGGATCTTCACAAGGTACATTGGCATCCAGGATGTCAAACACTGCTGAGTAGTGGAAGACTGCCTCTCGAAATCGGTTGACAAAGAAGGGCACATTGTAACTACCATTAACTACTCCATGGATGAAAAGATCAGGATTGATTCTCTTGATCAACTTTAAAACAATGTTCCTTGGACTGTTTAATATCATTGAGTCATCAGGCAGATTCCTTAGCCTGTACATACAGTTAAAGATGACCAACTCGTCTCTTTCGATCTTTAGATCCTAAACTCGGACGGTTTCCCATCTCTTTGCTATGGAATTGAACTCTAATGGTACATAAACATTTTCACAACATCTTCTTAAACGACGACCTGTTGCTTCAATTCTTTCTGCAGACCGGAACCCTGGTTGGGGGAAATCAATGCCTGTAATGCGAAGCTTCGGAGGCCCTCCAGTCCTTATTGAGATACGCTGAATAAGGCAGGGCCATTGAAAACCATAGGCAATGCCAAATTCGATAATGTGAACTGTTGTTGCCTTCTCTGCTAGCCTTGCAATGTTTCGATTTGAAAACAAATTCGATATCCTCTTGAAAGGGCATGCTGAAACATACAAAATGTAGGCTTTTAAGATATCAGCAGCCAAGGTGCCACTAGTTGGAACATGGGTAAAGGGAGGTGCCCCCGTTCCATTTAAGCGTACTTCTAGACCCTTGGAAAAGTAATGAACCAACCTCTCGGTTCAGTCACCATAAGGAGAATAGTATTGCCTTATCTTTCCGAGTAACTTAGTTGTAGTTCTTTGGTCATAGATCGCTACCGCTTGTGCGCATTGAGCTAGGAGACCCCATAAATCCACCATTTCCTTTTCATTACCAGCTTGTTTCTTTGCTCAGTTTCTTTTACTCTTATCCCCTTTCACCCGTCCGTTGTCTTGCAACTTCTTGTCTGTTCTATTTTGTGATGCTTAATAAAGAGGACATGACAATGGCACACCATTGCCAGCCTTAACAAGGAAAACCTCAGCGAAAATGTGTTCCTCGGACTAGTCTTCAGCGTAACTGCAAGATGCTTGTTGTTCCTCCTTTCTTCCAAGCAATCCTCAGATTCGTCAAATCGACGAATTTCCCTTCCCATGGATCCGTTTGATTCCCTGTCTGTCACCCCTTTCTCTTGCTCTGGTAGCTCAAATGCACAACTCTCAGCAGGCTCGAAAGGCTGTATCTCACCACATAAACGTGACGAAAATGGGTTAAATTTGGAGGACTAAATGCTAGAACTTTGCATCAATGAGGAATCAAAGCCATGTTGATCATAATTCCAGCTTGATTTGTTAGCAGCAGCCTGGCTAGAATAGATAATGGGATCATACGGGCACTCGTTTTCGACGTTCAAATTCCGATACAAATGATCAGGTGAATGGGGATATTTCAGAGCTAGAACGTCATAGAAAGATTTCTCCTTAGTTTGGAGAGCTAAACAGTCCTGCAACATGCAGGGTCTACCGCCCACAACCTCTTCCATAATTACATCATTTATGTATTTCAATACAGCAAACGAAAAATCATTGTTCTCACTACCATATGGAGAATTTTCATCCGAGTTCGAACCTGAAGACGATGAAACTACATTGACAGGATGGTTTGATTTGGCTGGACCAGACTTGGATCCATTAACAGGATTCTCAGCCATGTTTAATTCAAATCGATTCATGGGTTGATGAGAAAAATTTTGTAGAAGGGTATCCATTATATCTACTGGAAAAACCTATAACGAAAGAAACAGAAATTGAAGTTTGTAATTTGTGGCAAAAGACACTTACGAAGAGAAATTATGGAACTTTAGACATGGATCAAAGATGCAAAAGATCAAAATTCAAGCTACCGTACAGGAGCTGTAGTTGACCAAGGCCTCTGGAAAACGTTGGAACCTTGTTTGAAAGTCCAAGGTAAGACCAAATGAACAGCTGCCTAGCAATAACACGCTAGAGCTACTAACTACATTCACTGGGGTTGTTACTAAAACGACAAAAATGGGTAATAAATTGACTTTGAAGACTACCTAATTTCATTGTCTTGAATCATTTTTATAGATATAAAAATAGCACAAATGAAATAACATTCCGTTCACTATTGAAAATATTTATATAATGATATTTAACATTGATAAAGCACAATTGTAATGCTAGGTTAATTGTACTTGAAAAAGCTAATCACCGCCCCGATCGTCTCTTATGTACTGTAGTAATACACTCTTTGAATTCGCAGCTCTTTTACTTCAGTTAAAAATGTCTTCCTTTAATTAAATATTCATATGATTAGTATATATAATCTGGGTTTTAGATCTCACCAATCTGATTGATTTGACCTCTCACGATTAACGATTACTATCATTCATTTCCTTAAAAAAAAAAAAAAACTATGGAAGTCCTAGTTTAATATGTTGAGGGTGACATAATCTTAGCAAATGCATGGTCCCCTAAAAATTAAGTGACCATGTACATAAAAGTCGAAACACAATTAACAATTAATTAATCTCTTAATTATTGTATTGTTTTTCATTTATTTTACAAAAATGTAAGTCAATTTTGGCTGCTTGCTTTTATTATTATTATTATTATTTTCGGTGGCAGCAAACGATTAAGAAGAAATGATGTGGATAGCACATCGTTTTTCTTAAAGGATTATAGTTCATAGGTATAGCCACCGAAAAAGAGAAAAATAGTCAGAAAAAAATTACTGTATTTTGACAAAAATGCAGGGTTAATCGACTGAATGGCGGACAAAATTACGTTGAATTATGATTTAATTTTTTTTTAAAAAAATTTTATTATTTTTGTTTAATTTTTAAATTTATTTTATTAATTTAAATATATTAAAATATTATTTTTATAATTAAATTTAAATAAAATTTTTTTATTAAATTATATCATATTCAAATCATATTCAACATGAATCTAAAATGTTATTCGAACTTTTAATAAACCTAACTCAAAATGAAAATAGCTATTTAACGGCGTCTATATATATATATATATATATAAATGAATAAAGTTTTATTAATTATAGGATTAATCTTACCTCTCGTTTATAAACAAATCAAAATTTGTTTGTCATCATTGCTAATCTTCAAAATAATAATAATAATAATAATAATATCATTAATAACAATATAATTATATTTAAAAAATATATACTACTTATATATATATATATATGAAAATATTAATCGATAATGATACTAGTTAAAATAATATTTAAAAACATAAAATATATTTATAGACTTATTTTATTTAATTAAATTTATTTTGGCCAACTTTTGCAAGCATTCAATGCTTCTTAAAAAAATTATGATAGTACAGCAAAGAGTGAATAGGATTTGCAAATTAATTGAGTTGAAATAAGAAATTCTTCAATTTTGACTCAATTATTATTGATTTTTTTATAATATATTTTTATTATTTTTAATTAATCATTGTGCTACTCAGAGCTACTCTTTTATGAGAATTTTACTTGAAAAAAAAAATGTTCATTGACCAGAATCCATGCATTCTATCTTATAAAATCAAGACATTGCATCAGCTGCCCGTGCAATATGTTGGTCAGACTTGCTTTGTCAGGGGAAAAAAAAGTCTTTAAAATTCAGGTATATCGAGATGGTTTTTGTGTAGTCAAAAATTATAAATTATTTTTAAATATTTATATTCAAAATATTAAAAAATATAAATATAAAGTATAATTATATATATATATGAAATATTTATTAAAATAAAATATATTTAATATTTAATATTTAATTTATTTTTTATCGTACTGAATCGATGAATGATTTGACTTTATAAATAGGCTGGTTTTTTTTTCTTTCGATTACCGGGTTTGAATTGAATTATGTGGTACCCTTTTTCAGTGTTCACATTTTACTGGGAAAAACTGAATTTATAGTTTAATAAAAGGGAGTTTGACTCTTAGCTCATGGCAATATCGAAAGAGTACTCGTTTAATAAAAGACTCTTCTTTGCTTTGAAATTCAAGTTATTTGTAAGGTAATTTAGGATGATTTTGTTTATATGTATATATTCACAAAATCAATAAAATTAGTACAAATAAAATTGTGTAAACTAAATCGCTTAAACGACTGCACTAATAATATTTATTGCATAAAAAGTTAAGTAAAAGAGTCTTTGGGCAATTAAGCACTTTTCTGGGCTTCAAGAATCACTTTCAATGGGTTAGTTAAAATGGGCTTTTGTTGTTTGTTTTGAGGCCTTCATTCAATGGGCGCTGCATTAACAATAAAATACGTTTATATTCACGGTGGAGAATTAAAGTTGGATTTAGTATAAGCCACTCTCAAAATCAGATACCCACAAACCTAAAAAAAAGATTAACCTTAGATAGTATAGCGAATGAGGCTTCACTATGTTTCAAAAATGGGCTTTTTGCGCTTGTACTAACGCCTTGGGTCTACCTTAAAAGATTTTGCTAGGCCTGTTTGAAATCCATAGACAGCTTGAGCTTGATAGACGTCTTCAGCCCCGACAGACAGAATTTTGTTACAAATTTTCGTGCAAGATTATCATTTAGAACATTCATTTTTTTATCACATCCAATTAATGAGATGAACTTTTACCCCTTTTTTATTATCAATTCTAAGTGTCTAACCAATAAATTACACAAATTCTGTCCCTAATTATTTGGAAATTTGATATAAAAAT
>JBBYHO010000008.1:2913699-2926773 GCA_038382025.1 Adansonia gregorii | reverse complement strand
TTATTTATATATAATTGCTTAAAATTGACTCAGGGATATCTTAAGGTTTTTAATATTAACTTAACATGCTAATATTATGACATCAATACATAAAAAATAATTAAAATTAAAATTTAATACTTTACTATAAAATAATTTTGAATTCAAATATTATCATGAAATGGGAATATTAAGCAATTACATAAGGAAAAAAAAATAATTCTTTTAATGTGTATGTTTTGTGTAAATACCATTTATGAAAAAAAAATTATTTAGTTGGTGTTCACTTTAATTAATTCTTTTTTTATGCATATTCTCTATCATTTCATTAATTTATCTTCGTTCATTTTAAAATTAAAATTGATTTTTTTTCTGATAAAATCTTCGAGGAAGTGTTCTAATGAAAACTTCATTTTAAATCGTTAATGACTTCTTATTCCTTAATCATAATTGTAATTATTCTTATGCGCAAAAAACAATTTTAATTATTCTTTATAGACTATAAAGGAACAATATATTAATAAAAATTTTTTGTTAAGAAGTGATTTAAAGATATTTTTTAAAATTATTTTATATAATAATAATTTTTAATTATATACATTAAAATAATGATTAAAAATTTCAATTATTATATTTAATATAATATTATCATTATTGATAATATATTAATTAATCTTAAAAGAGTATCCTAATAACAATTATTATTAATAACCTTAATAAAAACCCATCTTGAACACTGTTTAGTTTTAAAATAATTGAAGGGATTAAGTTTTAATTAAGTTTGATAAATGAAAGGCATTAGTTTAAGTTCTTGGAATAAAACAATATGGGAGGTGAGTGAGACAATAGTCGAATCGGTGACGACAATATTTTTGTCGCCAATCAAACAAACGAGATTGACGCCTTGACGAGGCATTCAATTTGGCGTTCCGTACGTCTCCACGACGCATTAGTGACGCTAAGACAGTACTTTCAGCATCACATTATTGAAAAAAATGCAAAAGTAAAAGAGACTTGGGTTGCTTTTGGGCATTTGCAAAGGTTTAAAATCGAGTAAATATATTTTTTTTTTCGCATAAATTTAATTTTATATTATAAAATAAATAAAAATATTTAAACAAAAATAAAAATTTTTATATAAGAGCCTAAAAATAAACTATATAAATATTTTATATATTTATTAGGTTTTATTTACTTTTGTTTCCCTCTAGTAAACAAAATAATCACTTATTTTTCTATTTTTTTAATATTTAAAATTATTAAGAATTGAATTTCTCATTAAAATTAAAAATTTATTGTCAAAGAAAAGGGTTGGAAGAATTAAATTCAAAAAGGCTAATCTTTGTTGACAAATCTAGTTTCAATTAATCTATAAGTGAGATAAAAAAATCCCCACCAACTATTTGCAATGAACAAGTGTTAGCTACTACTTAAATTCTTAAAACTTACATATATATATATATATATTGTTAAATGGGATCAGTCCAATGAGAGTAGTTAAATAGTAGTTTAAATTATATAAATTAAATAATGGGATAATCTTAGGTTTATTTTATAGCTAAACGAAGACTAAATCACTGACTTAATCGGTGACTAGATGAACTCACTTGATTACCAAAATGCAACACTAGCATTTTTATGTCAAAATCAGAGGAATTTTTAAAGTACTTGATAAAAGGGTACGACTTGCATTACATGAAGAGAATCTTTATCTTTTATTTTGGGTTTTTTATTATGCTTTGAATGTGTGAAGAAATTAGGGATTTCCTTAAAGTCAAACAGAATGATGCAAGAAATGACATTATTTTTATTGGAGGATGATAACATTATTTCCTTTGCTCTAATGTTTTAACTATTTCAATGGGTTAGAAAGTCAAAAGGAACCCATAAAATAATGAAAATGAAGAACACACACAAGGAACTTTTTAACTTTTAAAAGACCAAAAAAAAAAAAAACCAAAGAAAAGAGGCAATTTATCTTCCTTTTACCAAGAATATCAAAATTTATAGAAAATTAAAAAATTATAAATAATAAGAATTAAATTTGAAAATCCATCTCCTATAGATACCACTTTTCCATTTATTAGCCAAGTGCCTAAAGAAATCAAATCAAACTTATATTCACTTACCAACCAAATGGGTCTATGCAGATAAATAAATAAAAAATATTATTAAGAACTTAAAAGTCTTTACCTTCTAATAATATAAACCAAACCGATTCAAATAGATATTATTATAAGGCTGGAATATATTGATTACGAAAGACAATTTGATTTGATTTCCTAATATCCATAATACCCAAAATACTATACAAATATTTTTGCTAGAATCAATTAATCTCTTGAATCAAATATTAAAATATTCAAACTCAAAATATTTATTGTGTTGAATCCAAACAACGAGTAATAACGAGTAATTTGACTGGTTTACACCCTAATCAAATAATGTGCTAGCAGAAGTGGAAAGCTAAAGCCGACGAAGGTAATATATTGTCACCTCTTATGTTATTAGCCCAAGCAAACAGTCAACCGTGATAGTCGAAGACATGGGGTTACCCAAGTGTGAATCTGGTGATTGTATGGGCTAACAAATTAATCATGAATCCATGATGGTTTCACTCGAGGCCCATACTCTTCAAGTTTCCAGTATTTAAGCTTCGACTAGATTAGGATAAGCAACTTCAATGATAAATTGACTACATCTCAAAATAAGATCAGAAATTCAGAATACTATGAATGAATTGAGTAAAAACACGTGACCTGGTAACGGCATCCATTGAAAGTCCAACATGAGAGGATCTACGCCTCAAAACCCAACAAAAACAAAGTTAAAAATTCGGTTGCTTATTACACACTGAAAATTTTGATATCAGGTTCGAAGGAAAGACCGCAACTACAAAATTATTAAAGTTTCAGATAAGGTTGTTTCTGTTTTTAAGCTATGATTCCTGGCTGTGGACTTCAATTCTTTTTCACAGTGGCGGACTTGATGATATCAATGAACTCAGGCTGATGGAGGAAAAGGACAAACAAAATGTCGAAGTTAAGGATCGCAGTGAACAGCTGAAGAAAAGGGCATCAAATAAATGAACCAAAAGCGGGCACAAGGAAAAGAAAGAAAATTTCTAACCTTCAAAGAGGCTCCACCAACCAAAAAGCCATCCACATCTGGCTGTGCAGCCAATTCCTTGCAGTTTGCTCCATTTACGGAACCTACATTTAATTTGCAACGGATGCAAATCAGATTCAATGAGGTTTACGGGCTGAGTTTAGTAAAAGTTCAACCCCAGGATTGAAAGTTTATGGAAAGCGAAGCAAAGTTTTTAACTTTTTAGAATGGCGTCCTGAAATAGAACAATCCAATATGAATAGTTAAATATTATTTAGAAGTTCAGATGGATGCATCTAGATTCTAGATTTTTGGAGCAGCCACTAACCAGCCAAAGTTATATCACATTTACATGCTAACATAGGTTATGCTAAATTTCCTTAAAAACACTTGAATAAGCTCAATAGTTTAGGCAATAAGGAAAAATACCTCCATATATAATTCTAGTTGATGCAGCAACTTCGGCACCAACATTTTCGCTAAGCCATTTTCTCAATTCGCAGTGAACCTGGAACATACAATTAAACATTTGCATGAAAAATAAAAAGGGATACAATTTCTCTAGAAACAAATTAAAAAGCAATGGTAGACACAAATAAAAGCTTGATACATGATACTGAAATTCACAAGGATAGATTGTCCTAAAACAGTTATATAATAGCACTCCACATTTAGGAGAGGACCAAACCAATAAAACAAGTGAAATGCAAACGTGAAGGCTCCTTTCAAATGATATATACATAAAACTCGAAACTTACTTCCTGAGCCTGAGCAGGGGTTGCAACCTTCCCAGTACCAATGGCCCAAACAGGTTCATAAGCCAAAACAACATTATCCCAATTTGTTATTTTATCTGCAAATGAGCAATGACAGTGGAAAAAGATATATCAGAAAAGAAGAAAATGAAAAAGTCCAATGCATCTTGGTCACATAAATACCTATAGAGACCACAATCATAAACGTTGACCAGGGTAACTGTTAGATCTATTGTAACATATGGCTGAAAAGCAAATAATTACTTTGGGTTTTATGTTTTAAAAGCAAGTACCAGCAATTGCTTTAGTTTGTTCAGCAACAACAGCCGTGGTAGAGCCCGATTCTCGCTGTTCAAGAGTCTCTCCAATGCAAGCAATCACTTTCAAGCCTTGAGAAAGTGCATATGCTACTTTATCTCCAACGAACTGCAGGGAAAAGCATTCAGAATAGACAAAGGGGTATGAAGCAACAGTAAGAATAATAAGAAAAATTTGAATCATCCGGGAGACAACAAACAAGCCCTCGAATTCGATAAGTAGATTATGAAATAAGAGGAACCTACTCGCCTATAACTTACCTCACTGGACTCATTCAAGAGAGCCCTTCTCTCAGAGTGACCAAGAATAACCCAAGGAATGCCTAAATTTACAAGCATCTCCGCACTGCTCAAAGAGAAGAACAGCAAGTTAATCGTCAACACGCAGACGATGCCAAAATCTAGAAAGCCTACTTAACAACAATGGAACATACATAAAGCCTGCAGTAAAAATTATCTACATCGAGGGCTGTGAAAAAAAAATTCAGATGATAACAGATAAAATACATACCTAACTTCTCCAGTAAAAGCACCACCTTTGCGAACCCAACAGTTTTGAGCAGCGACATGAAAATCAGACCGCAACAGACTTTTCACAAGGGTAAGAAACACAAATGGAGGGCTCACAACAACCTCTGCCGACAACATAAATCTAAACTTAGTTAACCTTCAAAGTAAATTTGAAGATTCAGCCGTTATCAGAAAAAAAAAAAAAAAAAAACAACTAACCGACAACATCCTCAGAAGGAACTTCCGCTTCATTCAATGTGGTAACAATCTTCTTAACCTCCTCGGTTGTCCCATTCTGCAACAACATCATTAATTTTTTATTCTTTAGTACAGTAATTTATTTACAAACATGTAATAATCAAAACAGAACAATGAATCAGATCTCAAAAGTTAGGGAAGCTACTTAAATCACCGATCAGCAAAGCTTTTGTACAAAATAAAATGAGATGTAACGATGTTTTCAATATCGAATATTAATACACAACATGGACATGAGAGTATGAGATCCAAAAACATTAGATCAAATTTTGCTTAAAAAAGAAATTCAATTTTCGAAAGGGAAAAAAAAGGATAAAAGTGAAGAGAGGAAGAAACATACACATTTCCAGTTACCGCCGACGAAGAATTTGCGAGCCATGAAATTTTGAGGTTTGTTTTTTTCCGATGAAAACGAGAATTAGGTGAGAAACAAGAAACCCAAAGCTGAAAACGCTCAGTGTTATTAAAGACTCGAAGACTCGAAATAACCGTGGGCAGTCGCCAGGTTTTCGTTTTTTATCGTGCGAATCTGTAAGTGGAGCGCCTTTCTCGTAATTACTAAAATGCCATTTTCATTCTTCTTTTTCAGTCTTAACGAGTTTATATTTTAACGATGCCACCGTCTTAAAATTTTTTAAAAATAGATATAAATAATTTTATGACATCATTTAACTTATTAATATTATAACATTTTAGATCAATGTTTGGGTATCTATTGATATTGAGATAAGAATGATCCTTTAAAATTGAATTCAAAATTACATGTTTTATTAACATCACACGGTATAAATTTATATTATTTTAATGTATTAAACATAAATTTTTTAATAATTGGGTTTAAATAGAAATAGTTTGAATGCATTCTAGACAGAAGATTATAGGTTAAACTTCAGCACGTGCTATGCTTTTCAGACGAGATAAGTAAATAGGTAAATTAAGAATTTCAAAATCGTGATTTAAATTCCTGTTTTCTTATATCTACATAGCACTAGCAGCATTGATTGGAACGATAGTTATACAACATTGACGTTGTTGATTCTGTCGTCAATCCTTCCTTTTTTTTATAAAGATGACAATAAATAAACTGGCCAAACTCTAAATTCATGTAATTTGAATGAAAAAAAGTATGACTAAAGAGAAGATTAGCAATTGAAAATTTTATGGAGTACCCACAAATAGTGTGATAAGCAGCTAAAGAACAGCAGTAGGTATTGAACCTGTTAACTGTTAAGGCAGCAGTAGAAATAATTAAAGAGGGAGACAGAGAGAGAATTAGCTTCCATAATGAAATTGGAAAATATAATTCAAAAGTTCGACTACGGGTTCTATTTCTTTCATTTGCATCGTTCAACCAGACTTCAAATTTGTAGTTAGCCTCGTATTTGCAATATGGGAAGTTAAGGGCCACATGTCATCAACCAATCAATCTAGAGGATCATTTCAACAAAAATGAAGCGAATGCAATTAATGGGGAAAGGATTGAAGCAAATACCTCAAACTGCGAACATAGAGCTTAGCTCATTTGCTTTATACAATTATTTTTAAAAAGAGATATCCGAGAGGTTTAAGAATTAAATTCTAGCATCAATAAGCCTATCTCTAATACAGTCTCCTTTGTTAAAAAAAAAAAAAAAACTGCTTGGATATCTCAGCTCTCCTCCATAAATGGTAGCATTGAGCTATTATTTAATTGATTCAATTCGACAAACCTCACTTTATTTACGATCTCCTGCGTTTCCTTTTCCTTCTAAATATCTACATCCAGGAGTCGCTAATATCTTCCTGCACAGAATGAAAGCTTCGGATTATCAATTCAAGCCATCAGCCATCCTCATTTTATTTCACTGTATCCTCAATTTATACTCCTTCCAAATAGCCTCATATTCGTAAGACAGTCCTAGAAATCTTCAACTATGTATCGTGTTTGGTTTTTGATATTAGATTATGTATAGAGATTGTAGGTTTAAAACCTGACTCTATCATCTGATTCACTAAAGCCTCAGCCTCTTGCCACTTCCCACACTCGCAAAGAAGTCCAATAGTAGAGCTGTAGCTAGCTACATTAGGAACCAGCCCCTTCTCCCCCATCTCTTGAAGCAGCCTCAGGGCTCTATAAGAGCTACCCTCTTTGCAATACCCCTGAATCATCGTGTTGTATATCACATCATTTGGCTTCAACTGCATTTCATCTATTGATTTAAACAATTTCCATGCATCCTTGATATTGCCCTTTATGCACAACCCATGAATTAAGACACCATAGGTGTGAACATCCGGAACCAAACCGACCTTCTGCATAAACAAATATAACTCAAATGCTTTCTCTGTGTTTTCTGATCTAATGAAGGCATCAATTACAATTGTATATGTTACTTTAGAAGGCCTTACGCCTCTCTCCTCCATTTCCTTTACCAAAGCAGCAACTGTTGCCGAGTCTCCAGCTCTAGAGAACCCCGAAATAAGAATGTTATAAGTCACCAAAGATGGAGATTGACACTTAATTTTCAGTTGATTAAATAAATACAAAGCCTTCTCCAACTTTCCAACATTGCAAAAGCCATCTATTAGCGAGTTATATGTAATCAAATTTGGATTTATACCAGCCCTCTTCATTTGATCCATCAATTTCTCAGCCTCCCAAAATCTTTCCTCCCTACACAACCCTCGGATCAATATATTGTACGTAACAGCATTACATGCTACTCCCCTTTCACGCATTTCATCAAACATCTCGAAAGCTTTACCTACTTTTCCCTCATTGCAGTACTCTTTCATCACAGAATTGTAGGTATACAAATTAGGAATCACCCCTTTGAGCTGCATCTCCTCATATAGGTCTAACCCATCTTTTTTAAATCCCTTTTTAAACAATCCATTGATTAGAACTGTGTATGTGTACTCATTAGGAACCAATCCAAGTTCCTCCATTTTGCAAAAGAACATTTTTCCCTGCTCCAAGTCACCATTTTTACAGCACCCATCTATTAAAGTAGTATATATAACAACATTGGGAGACAGACCTAATCCCTCTAGCTGTCCTAAAAGCTCAAAACTTTTGCTTAAATCACCTGCCTCACAACAGCCTTTGATGAGTATCCCAAAACTATAAACATCCAACTTAAGCTTCCCCTTGGACACTTCGAAAAGGATCCAAGCTTTCTCGAAAGACCCAAATTTTATGAGAAAACTCAATATATTATTGAAAGTATTGGTTCCAACCACAAGGTTTCTGTCTAGCGTTTGATTGAAATAATAAATGGCTTGATCAGGTAAGTGAGATTGAACATGGGCGTTGATAATTGATTCATATAGAAGGATTTGATTCATCGAGTTGGGGTTCAAACTGGGTTGAGTTAAATGTTGGAATAGAGACGAAGGAGTAAAGAAATGAGAGGAGATTCTACCAGAGATAACCTGGAGGAGAAGGGACTGAGAATGTAAGAGCAAGTTGGAAGAAAGAAGAACATCTAGAGTGAAGGCTATGGATTGAGGGGTGTGTTGAAGACCTTGGGGAATTGAAGAATTGAAGAGTGAGAGAGCTTTGAGAGGTGGGTTCTTCACCATTTTTGGAATGAGAGTTAGAGTGTGAGGAGCTTGGAGCATCATGGTTCGGCTTCTGGGTTTGTCTGCCTCGTCATTTCTGCTTCCGCCAGGCTTTTATCCAAGTCCATTCAATATTTCCCCCTCCATATGATCGATTGAGAGGTTAAAATAATTGTTCATATAATTTTATTTTAAAAAAAAACAAAAATTATTAATTAAAAATTAATAAAAGGAAATTAGTGTCGTATATGATCCATTGAGTTATGTCGTGACCAAAAAATTTAAAATTAATTTTAAATTTGATTCCTGCAATGTAATGATGCAAATATTATTTAAAATATATAAATATATAAATTTAAATAAAAATAATATTTTAATAAATAACGGGTCTGACCTAAATTTATTAAACTAAAAAAATTATCTAATTAAAATCTAATTCTGTGTTCCAGAAGGTCCGTTGGACCCAACCGAATACCAAAAGAATAATATTTAAAGGTCAGATTGCGCGTGACCCAACTGGTAATTCCATTCTCAGTTTAATGTCTACCCAAGGCCGAAGAGTTCAAGTTCCACCATCGAATCGACGTCGTTTCAGTAAAGAGATAATCGCTTACTCCGCCGATCTTGTTTTTAGTGGCATATATAAATAAATGAGAAATTATAAATAAAGATCAAAAACCAGATAGAGAAATAAATTTTAAAAACCCAAAATTTAAAATCTCCAATTCAAAATCCTCTCTTTCCCCAATTTCAATTCGAAACTCAGGTGAATCCCCAACTCCCTTCATAATTTGCTTATATACCTTGTATTCATGTCTAGTTTTATTTTAATGTAAAATCCCTATCTTTAATCGTTTTCTACTGTTTGTTCTTAGAATTTTGAAGCAAATCGAACTTAAATTCCCACCCCCCCCCCCAAAAAAAAAACTTAGCTTGTCGTTCGTCAATCTCTACAAGATGCCGGCCACCGCTGGTAGGGTTCGAATGCCTGCGAACAACCGGGTTCACAGTAGTGCCGCCCTTCAAACCCACGGTATTTGCCAAAGTGCAAATTGATGCGACCCTTACGCTCCCGATAAAGATGATTCGAAAACTTTGTCGAATCAGATGAGTGCGACTGCTTAAACCGAAGGTGAAAGGCATACGCCGGCTTTCGGGGGCTTTTAGCACTTGCTTGGACCACGGGTCCGAATGCTGATTAGGCCCGTGGTGCTTGGTAAAAAGGGTGGGCGTTTTGGGCACCTTACTTTTCAGTGTAAGAATTTCGTGAGTCTGAAGGAGAGCAATGAGAAAAACTCCGAAGCAATTCAGGCAGCCGTCCTGAATCGATTGGATAAGTTGAAAGGAAGGGAAGTGAATGTGAAGAAAGAGGTAGAGAGAGTTCAGATTCCGATGTTGATTCGGAGATTGAGAGGATCATCGCTGAAAGGTCTGGGACAAAAAGTTAATAATAAAGGGAAGAAGCCATCAAAGAAGAACAGTGATGAGGATGATGGGTCAGATTCTGATTACGGTGAGAGAAAGATGGGAAGGAGGTCGAAGAAAAGGACTGGTAGGGTGAGATCGTGTGAAGATTCGGATGATGAAAATGAAGGTACGAGGAGGAAGGATGAATCTTTGAATCAGGATGATGATCATTGTCGTCATAGGAAGAGTAGGAAGGAGAAGAGAAGCCATAAGTATTCTGATGATTCTCAATCTTTGTGGAGCAATTGCAGAATGTTTTGAGGCAGTTAGTGAGATATTTGGGGTTTGAAGCATAAATTAGAATTCAAACATAATTTCCTGAAAAGAATATGAACATTACACAATGGCTACCAGTCAGTAACTCAGGAAGCAACTATTTATTATTTTAGATCAAATTCTATTCTTCAAAGTCATTGGGATGAATCTCAAACTAAGCATTGGGCTTTTTGTCTGCATGTTTCTTTGCTTCTTATGTACCAAAGAAAATCAACTGAAACAAATTACAAACAAAATTGTTGACAATTATAAGCATTCCCACAATATGGCAATACCATTTTGCATAGGATCATGTCTTGAGAAGAAAGAGTACTACCAGAAAATAAATCGATTTCAATTTTAGTTTATTAACTACCAAGGTGAATGAAACCATCTTGCCTAACAAATATCTATTCAATTGCATTCAATTTCATATGAGGAAATCAACAATAACAAATTCTATGGTAAGCAACAATTGTCAACCCCAGCAACATATATTCATCGGAGGAAGGAAAGAACCCTATTTATCCAAAAAGAGAGTTCTATATGATACGCAAAAACATTTTGAGCCCCACTCATGGCTTGTTTATTACCTTTAATCTTGTGTTGCAGCCTGCGAGTTAAGCTCCGCAAACCTCAGGCCTACACGCATCGAGTGCTTCAAGAACTTCTCAGCACATCGCATGACACATGTCTCCTCTTGCTTCTGCAGAGTCTTGCGAGCGAAGTTGTCCACACAGTCATTGAAGCATCTCTCCACAAGTGAATTATACATTCTCAGACTGGACATCAAATTTAAAAAATAAATAATTAAATCAATAGAGTCACCTCCATAGTAGTGAGGCAACAGCTAGATTCAAAAGCACCAAACAATTAACCGGAGACAGGTCACTTTTGGTTGCTACGTGGGATTGGCAGCAAAGCCTTTCGAACCAAAAGAAGATAGTACATGGAAATATGGACCTTGCATAAGCCATCTCGGATCCATCAGACTCGAGTGTAACTATTGGTCATAGATGTGCATTAGACATGGGTATGCATAATTTTTTTCCAAGATTTTCACATATTTGAAAGGTCTTTGGAGGATCATTTCTCCATCCCATGTCCAGCAACATCAAGAGTAGGAGCAACATCGTCCCCCAGGCCAGCCACAGCCCCACCACTATTTATTTTTTCTCTAATGGGGTAAAAAAGGCATTTACCCCCGGGTAATCATCCCAATAATAAGTCTATACAGATAACAAAGTCATACCATCATTTGTTCCCCAACCCCAGGCAGGCATTACCATAAACTACAGAGACAAAACAAATCCGGAGCGGATTTATAAGCACTTCCAGGAAAAGCAATTGAAATAAAATTGGATCACTTCATCTTTATACAAGAAAAACCTAATAATGATTTAAGAATCTAAAGATTCAGCGACCACTGAACAGCAAGCCAAGTTTACACAAAGGAAAGATGAAAAGCCCGTTCTAAGTAGAAACATGAAAGACCAATTTTGGGGGTAGCTATAATCCATGTGAAGATGTGTGTCAACCACCATACTCACTCCATTCTATGAAAGCAAATACAACAAAGTTCAGGCAAAGTACTAGCTAAAGCTGTATTAAAAAGGGCTTCATATTATTAAAATGTAGTTCCCAAAACGTCCAGAGGCAACAGAAAGATGCTGCACTGGTTTTAAAGGAGAACATCTCTTTAGCTTCTCATCATACTCAGAGCAGCAAAACCCAGAAGTAAAATTGGGACCCTGCACTCTCTACAATCTCAGAAGCTAACCATAAACAAACCAAACATAATTATTAGAGAAAAAAAAAAAGACCAAAAATTATACCCAAATAAGTTGAACCCATTTCCTATAACGACATTTTTTAACAAATTCAGAAACCTCATTTGCATCAGTTTTTGGATTCAGGAATTGAATAAGAAAGCCAATAAGCGAATTTGAAGGGGAAAAATGGGAAATTTACGGGAAACGAGAGCGTGAAACACCTGTCACGAAGCTGAAGATGGTCGATCATGGCGGACATTCGGTTCTTATCTTCTTCGGGTAGACCCTCAAGCCCTGCTAACATGTTCTTGTCCATGCTGGATCCAGTCTTTTCCGATGTAAATTCTTTTGAGGATTTTTCTTAGGGTTTATACTTCACAGAAAGGGCTTTAGTTTCGTTCTTTATATAGCAGAGAAACCTTAGGATTCGGGACACTGGAACGGCGCCGTTGAAGCCCTTAGAGGGGCTTTGGTGATTGGGCTGCTGTTTGGTGATCCGCACCCATGAATCCTGAACCAAATAGAATTAGTAATTAATTAGGTAAATAATTAAAAACTAAAAATTGAATTAGTAATTAATGAAAAGTTTTGATGTGAAAAAAGAAAATTAAATAGGGATAACTTTGTAAGAACAAATGAGTAATCTTTTTGGGCGCGTGAGTAATTTTTTAAATATAAAAATACGTAAGTTGTATTAATACTCTTTTTTTAATTAAAATTTTAAATATGGAAGCAAATTTTCCATAATGAACTTTGAACATCAATTTCTTTTCCACAATCATATAATAATTTGCCCCGATATACAAAACATTTAATAAATACAATTACCAAAGTAAAAAGATAAGGTACAGAAGTGTTTATATAGATGAAGTTGATTATAACTCGAAATTATTTTAAATTTTTAAGTTAAACTCAAATTTTATCTGATTATTTGTTTAAATTACTATTTAAAAAATTTAAATATTAAAAAAATATTTTTATATTTTATAATTAAATTTAATAAAAAAATTTATATCACTTTGAAAGTGCTCAACAAGTTTCAGTAGGCTATAGGCTTCAGCATCTGGCCTAGCGCCTCCAAGTATCATCCTTTTCAAAAGCTTAGGATCA
>JBBYHO010000008.1:2889769-2903557 GCA_038382025.1 Adansonia gregorii | reverse complement strand
AGAGAGAGAGAGAGAGAACGTCTTCCCCATTAAGTAACTCTTCTGATTTATGTCAATGGCTCAGTCCACGTAGCAAAATAGCAGCATCTTAAATGTTAATAAAATAATTATAATATAATATAATATAATTATAATATGATAAAACAAATATAATGAGGTGTATGGGACCTTACTGCACTAAAAAATTTGCCCATAAATTCTCGTAACTGCTAACTACTTCGGAATTGAGAGTAAATGCAATTTTTCGTCGGGAAGGGGGGAGTTTGGTTTGGTGAATGCCCTCGTTAGCCATTAAAACCAGTCATTTATTCATTAAAGCGTCTAACCAAAGATATTCAGATCCCTGTTTTGCGCACTTATAAATATCGTAGCGGCCTATCCCCAGCAGTTCCCGCGCTGCTAGGGCCACGAATCTTGGGCTGTCAGCTGATGTAAAACACTATGACTCATATGTGAAACCTAATCTTGAAACAGCCTAAATGGAATTACTGACAGCTGGTGGGTTGGGTCAGTTTGATTTTGGGCTTCTTTTTGGGGTGATGAAGATTTCTTTAAATTGAATCAGTATTCCTATTGGACTGGCCATAGATTTTTTCTAGGTGGGACCAATATGATATATAATTGCTGTGTATAGGAGTATCTTTGGGCCTAGTTTAGGAGCAGATGAAATGCTACGGTATGATTGTGCAAAATATGCGGAAATTTGTCAAGAAATAGATCAGATTATCTAAAAAAATTATGACTAATTAGATTTGTTTTTTCCTTGGAAAAATCGATTTTGACCTTCAATATTTTGAATTAAAACCTATTAAAAGCCTCTTTCCCTAAAAAATTAAATAAAATTACTTTTTAATCATCATCTTAAATAATAATATTTAACAAATTTTAATTTAAATTTCAACATTTGAATCTTCAAATTACAACCCAATTTATGCCCAAATCAGAAGATGAGATCTTGTGTCCTTGACTGTCGACATTGACACGTTAATATTGTTGTTTTTCTTCGGTCCTGAAAATGGAAGCTGACGTTAGAAGTGTTAAGTGGTGCCAGTGCCGTCTGCCTGATGGCAAAGTCTGGATCACATAAAACAAGCCTTGCGTCAGGCGATGATGCTGCTAAATTGAAATGGCGGTCGGGGTTTGGGTGGGAGATTAGAATATCAGCAATAGCAGCTCCCACGTCGTTTTGCAGTTTGACATTTTCTTCTTCAGCAGTAATATTTTGGGGAAACTGTCTAATTTACCCATTTGAGCTTCCAGAATTAAATGTTTAATTAAACCTAATAGTAAACTTCTCACAGAAGCATTGTTGGATTGGACAAATATTTGGAAGTTAAAACACATATATTATTTATTATTTGGTGTTGGGTTTGGTTTTACAAAGTTGTACCTTAGTCATGTCCATTCGAAAACAAGTTAGAGAATTAGGCAAATCCCATCTAGTGCAAGGAAGATTTTTTTGATAAGATGTCCCAAGTCAGACGTTGCACTTGCTTGCTAGAAACAAGAGAAAATTTTTCTGTTTTCTTTAATGGATTTTAACTTGACACGTAGCTTGAACGTATTAAATATTAAAAATATTTGATTTATATTATTTGAATTTTAATTAATGATGCATGTGATTATGCATTTAAAAAATATAAAAATTTCAGATAATTTTTAACTTAAAAAGGAAAATATAATTATTGCAGTACTACTTACTCTACAGTCTATATGATATGACTATAACTAACTAAATTTTTTTAAAAAATAATTTGATAAATGATTTGTTAATAGATCGGACCGTGACATGGACCGATCGAACTAACGTTTTTACTTTACTGTTTAAATCCAATTCGGCCTGGCCGTACGCTACGAGCCTGCTCCCAGGTCGCCCATTACTCGTCTACTTCAGTCCCCGTCCTGGTAGTAGCAGAACTGACCGGCACCAAACAATAATTCCTTTTTCAAATTCAAAACTCAGCACCCGCTGCCCAACAGCATGCAGATGTTGACTTTACCTCCATTGTTTTTTATCCGTTCTGTAAAACTCACAAATCCTAAGTTTAACTTTACACAATTGGGTCAACTAAGACATTTCAAAACTTACCTATTACAATTCACTGAAATCAGCTTTGAAAACTTCTCCTCCATGTAAACCATCTATTGTAGACCAAATTTCCTTTTTTTTTTATTGGCGATAGATATTAGGTGTAGTTTCTGCTTGTTTCTTGAATTTCTTTATCCAAAATCCTTTGGCCTTGGATTATATTTTCTTGGTTCATCTTTTCTTTCGTCTTTCTAAACCTTAGACCATCCATGTCTACCTTAAGCAAGAATCCTAGCAACAGCAACAATATGGGTTTACCTTTCTTCCATGAATTCAAGAAACAAGCTTCTTTCTTTCTTAAAGAAAAGATCAAAACAGCTCGTTTAGCTTTAACTGATGTTACTTCTGCTCAGCTGTATGTTTTCTTCTTCTTTTTTTGCCTTGTCTTTCCTACATATTACTAGGTAGTCTAAGTAAAGACAGGGTTTCGAATTTAAGGCCAAATATAGGCCAAACCTTCTTTATTTTAAATCCAAGATTGATCTGGGTTTTTTTTTTCTTTTGTTTCCATTCTTTTTATCTATAGATTGACTGAAGAAGCTACAAATGGGAATACGTGGGCACCAGACACCCGAACACTGGGTTCCATTTCAAGGGCTGCTTTTGAATTAGATGATTATTGGAGAATTGTAGAAATTTTACACAAGAAGTTTGTATTTATGAACTCTCTCTCTCTCTCTCTCTCTCTCTCTCTCTCTCTTTAAAAAAAAAATTGATGAGATTTTAGTGATGTGATATTCCATTTGATCTTTTGCCTTGTATAAAATCAGATTGGCCAAATTCGAAAGAAAGACATGGAGAATCTCTTACAATTCTCTGATAGTTCTTGAACATTTGTTGACTCACGGACCGGAGAGTACAGCAGAAGAGTTTCAAGGTGATAAAGATGCTATTCAAAAGATGCAAGACTTTCAATACATAGACGAGAAAGGGTTTGTTTTAAAATTCACCCGTCATTTATCTTTGCATTTAATCTGGGTTTGTTTTTAATTTTGTTTTTATGTGCAGATTCAACTGGGGATTAGCTGTTAGAAAGAAATCAGAGATAATCTTGAAGCTGCTTGAGAAGGGACCTGTTTTGAAAGAAGAGCGAGATCGAGCTCGGAAGCTAACGAGAGGGATCCAGGGGTTTGGGAGTTTCAGCCAGAGGTCTTCTTCTGGGATTTTACAAGAATCAACTCATCTAACATATGGAAGAAGTAATTCTGACTTTAACGACCATGAAAATCAGGAAAATCAGCAGCTCCCACCGACAAATCAAGGCGGTTCGATCCAAAGAGTCCATAATAAATCAGAGCAGAGCAATGAGAGTTTCAAGACTTGGGGGACCAGTTTCAGTGAAGAACAGATGTCTGAGAAACCTGAATTTCAAACTAGTTTGAAAGAAAACGTGGATCCTTCCAGGGAAGAAGTTCATAACTGGACTGCAACTGGGGAGTCTAATCCACTTTTGGCCACTGAGAAAAATGAACCCCGAACAGGAATTTTGATGATAGAAGATGATGATCACCCTTTCAACAGCAATGAGAATCAAACTACTTCCTCAGTGCTCCTAACGAAAGATGGCATTCTTCAAGGATGTTGAGAGAGAGATAGAGAGAGAGAGAGAGAACTCTGCAGATTTCTGAAGTTATTTACCTATACTACAAAGGTTTTACTAGATTTGCGGTCAATTAAAGCATCTGTGGTTTCTTCTTCCCCTTATACTCAAGTAATATGTTCATTACTTGTTCTTGAAAACTAGACTAGATATCTAAACAGAAATTTGTGTGTGTGTTTCACTTTTTGGAGGAATAGAAATTCCAAATTTGTTTGTTTAGTTCATCAATCAACTTAATGGACACCCTCAAATTCAAGTGTTACGATTGTCCTTCAAAATGGTAGTGACTTACAGCAATGTATGATTTATGCATCTAAAACAAGATAAAATTAATTACCCTTAATCAAGAAGATATAATTAAAAACAAATCTCTTATAATTAAAGTATGTTTTTTAATACTAGAGTTGTTTACATGCCACTCAAAAATTTTTCGTACTCTTTATTCAAACCCAAATCAAATTAAGTTGACCCGAATTAGAAAAACAAAATGTTCATAGCCCAATCCATCAAACTACCTTGGATAAGTCTATTTAGTACCTATAGACACAAATTAAAGATTATTTAATTACTATTTTAGAAAAATTTATATTTAATGCATTATTTTTATTGAATTAAAAAAATTCATTAATTACATTTTTTTTGTAAATATCATTTTAATTAGACGAGCGCTTGTTAACATTTTTCAGTAACAAGTAACAAAAAATAAAGACATCAACCAGAGGGAGACTTAAAAGGGAAAGAAGTTGGCACGGCATTGAATGAAAATCGTTCAAGAACAGATAGAGGGAACATAAAAAACGAATGAATTTCAAATCTATCATCATCTTCACCATCTCTTACTTCATTGTTTCGAGTTGACAATATGAACATCAAGAAAATAAGAGAAATAGAATAAAAGAAGTTGAAAAAGAAAAGAAATTGAACAGAAAAAGCATTGGTTCAAACACTTGGAAGCTGAAATTGTTTTCCAAAAAACAAGACATTAGTTTTTAGGCCTCTTGCATTCTGAAGAATTTTAGAAGCACTTCCTGTGCACAATAGATGGGCCAGATTCATCATACTCTGCCTTAGCAATCCACATCTGCATTACAAAATCACAATGACTAAATGTCTTAAGTATGCATGTGTATGAACTATAACAAGGAAAATATTAAGATATACAACACTGTTCAGTTCAAATGAGGCATTTAAAGAAACTAGTTCCAATGAAGTGCCTTTTGAGAGCCACAAGAAGTTAATTTCTTCAATTTAGAAATCATTTATAATGGAGAGAAAATATTAAAAAAAAAGGATGTCCTAAATTCAATGCACTTTTATATGAATTGTAAATGCATTTAGTCTGTTATGGGAATGGAATTTTCGGTTTGTAACTAACGGCAACTGCATGCAGTCAGCATCACAAACTAGACAATACCTGCTGGAAAGTACTGAGAGATGCTAAGATTGAGCCTCCAATCCAGACACTGTATTTCCTTTCAGGTGGCGCTACCACCTTAATTTTCATGCTGCTTGGGGCCAAGGCAGTGATTTCCTTGCTCATTCGGTCAGCAATCCCTGGGAACATGGTAGTTCCACCACTGAGAACAATGTTTCCATACAAATCCTTCCTGATATCCACATCACACTTCATGATAGAATTGTATGTCGTTTCGTGGATGCCAGCAGATTCCATCCCAATCATGGAAGGCTGGAAAAGGACTTCAGGGCAACGGAAACGCTCAGCACCAATCGTGATCACCTGGCCATCAGGCAACTCATAGCTCTTCTCAATTGAAGAACTAGTTTTGGCAGTTTCAAGCTCTCGTTCATAGTCAAGTGCAATATATGCCAGCTTCTCTTTCACATCCCTCACAATTTCACGCTCAGCTGTAGTGGTGAATGAATAACCACGTTCGGTCAAGATTTTCATAAGGGCATCAGTAAGGTCACGACCTGCTAGGTCAAGTCGAAGGATGGCATGCGGGAGGGCATATCCTTCATAAATGGGGACAGTATGGCTCACACCATCTCCAGAATCCAGAACAATACCTACATAAAGTATTGTAAAGAACATGTCAGTTACCAGATGAAAAAGAAGCAAACTAAACATAGATTACAAAGATATGATAGTAGTTCCAAACAGTAAGTTTTAGGTGTTGCAACAGGCAGACTTCATACTCATTATGAAAATAACTAAATGAACACAAAATCAATGGAAGCAAGACAATAAGGAGAAATGGCAACCAACTTGAGGTCACTTCACATTTTTCCCTAATTAATCAACCAAAATGATCCTTCAATGTCTTGGACCAAAGTGCAAATTTGACTTAGAGTAACTCAAGTTCTATCAATGAGAACAAGAGTAGTCAATTGCTTACCAGTTGTTCGACCACTTGCATAGAGAGAGAGAACAGCCTGGATAGCAACATACATGGCAGGAGCATTGAAGGTCTCAAACATGATTTGGGTCATCTTCTCGCGATTGGCTTTCGGGTTGAGAGGTGCCTCAGTGAGAAGAACCGGGTGTTCTTCTGGGGCCACACGGAGTTCATTGTAGAAGGTGTGATGCCAGATCTTCTCCATATCATCCCAGTTGTTAACAATGCCATGTTCAATCGGATATTTAAGAGTAAGAATACCTCGCTTGGACTGAGCCTCATCCCCAACATAAGCATCTTTCTGACCCATGCCGACCATCACACCAGTGTGACGTGGACGACCCACAATACTAGGGAACACGGCCCTTGGAGCATCATCACCAGCAAATCCAGCCTAAAAAAGAGCAAAATGCATCATTAGAAAATATCATAGGTAAATCTAAAGACAATAGCTTAGAACACCAGGTCACTCATAAAAAATATGAAAGACAGTGAATCCTAAATCGATACCTTAACCATCCCTGTTCCATTATCGCAGACAAGTGGTTGAATATCCTCACCATCAGCCATCTTGTATCACCAGCTGAAATGGAACATCAGAATTAGATCAACATCACAACAATAAGTGAAGAAGTCCCATCACAATTCAACGAGCATGAATTTTTTTATCAAATATAAGCCAACTTATGGGGAAATTGGAAAGATATATGCAAAAATAAAATTTGCGAGAATATTCCTAGTACACAATAAACAATCCATCACAAACAATTGTTCAAGAATTCTATGATTAAATTGGAGAACGGAACCCTTTCATAAAAATCACACATTATCTTCTTTAATCTTTTTGATTGAGAAAAAAAATTCATAGAACGTTAAAGAATATGAAAACTAGAAATCATCCTAGATCTAATCATTAGAAACTAAAGAATCATAAATTATCGGTAGATTCCAATCAAGAACAAAAAGAATCAATTAAATAAGGACAAACACACGCAATTCCTACAAAATTATCACAATGCCAAATCAAAACCGGATCGAAAACCACCAAGTTATGTACTACATAGTAAAACTGGAATCTTGAAATATTCTGTTTCTTGTCTTCTTTCATATTTTTCCCTGCATTTTCTCAGGAACCAAACAGAAGAGAAACAGAAATCACCTGCGCAAAAGCAAAGGCAAAAGGAAAACCAAGAGAAAGATGATCTCAGCTGCCCGCCCTCTGAGTTTCGCAAGAGGAAAAAAAAAAAAAAAAAAGAAGAAAAATGGTCGAGTGAAAAAATGGTAAATCTTTTTGAAATTTAAAACGGATACGGGAAATTCTTTACTTATTTTTAAACTTTTTACCGGGTCCTTCGGTTGTACGCCCCTTTCTTTAAGATTAGTTGGAGCGCTTCAACAGCGCTCCAAACCGTTAAAACCGGTTTCCCATCCACCTTTAAAAAAAAAAAATCTTTATATTTACTACCACACATGTATTTTCGTAATTCATTAATGTTAACGAAGATAAGTAAGCTAATTAGCAACATAAGAAATCTTTTCTGCTGTTTAATTTATTTAATAAGCATTTTTCACTCTAAATTTTCAATTAAAAAAATTAATATTGTCCGAATTAAGTTAAGTTAACAAAAACAAAGCCCAACCCACCAGAATGGAAATTGGTTCGAAGTTTAACTGCCACTTGGGCTTTGGACTTGGACATTGACTCCCTCCCACTTCCCGAGCGAGTCGTTTTTACTGGAGATAAGTCCGAGAGTCCTCTTCCAAAGCCACACGGTCCGAAAATCACCGTACCACAGTGTGTTTGACCCCACCAAGATGTGGAACAGTAGAGACAGAAAATCAAAGCCGCATGAAGTGGCAGCATCAAGTTGGGTGGTTGGTCGTTAATCTTTGAACGATTGAATCATTAAAAAAATCTAAAATTTTAACATTAATATTAAAGTGTCTTGCTCAAATTGAATTACTTAAATTATCTAATTATCAAAAAAATAAACTTAAATTATTTATGTATTGTTTTATATATTTTTTATACCTACTCATGATTTAAAATTATTCCACTTATTTTTGCTTTTATTTTTTATTCGAATACTGAATGTATATGTTTTTTTTTAATTTAAAAAATTGCTACATGATATGATCGTAATACCCCCCGATGCATTAGAATCATAAGTTAAGAAATTGATAAATTATATGGACCATCAAAAAGGAGAAAAAAAGAACTATAAAAATAATATTTTAAAGGTCCTCCAAAATATGATGTGAAATTTCGTCACATTTGTTTCTTTCGGCTTAGCAGAAGAATATATCAAGCAAATAGAGCATCCCTTCATGAGGTCTATATGCGGGCCACAGCTCTATGTTCATGGTTTAAAAATGACCTTAAATTAATTATTAGCTTATAAATGCCAAATGTTTAATGGTCAAGCCAATGAGATTTTGGCTAGGAGGAAGCCGTCCAATTTTGAGATCTTAAGTTCAAGTTGGTTTAAACCCTAAAAGCTAGTAAATAATCTTAGTTAATAAGAATAATTTCTTTCTATTAATAAAAATTTGATTATTAAAATCTAATATTTAAACCAAGCATAAGATTCGAATCTTAACATTTAAAACTTTTAAAATATGTGAGATTACATTTTTAATATCTTCTAAATGAGCCTAAAAACACTTTTCGCTATCATGAAAAAATAATTAAAATATTTTAACCCAGAAAGAGAATGATTTCGAGAGTCAACAAATTGATTTATAGTACGTATATAATTTTTTTTTCATGACTTGTTCTTATTATCTTACGAAACAGAACCCTGCCGAGGCTGATTCGATAAACATGAATTAATGGCGGGGGAAAAAAAAAGAAAAAAATAAAAAGTAAATTAAGAAGCAAGGGGAGGGGAGGGGAGTTGAAAACGGTGGGTGGAGGTGTGGGTCGATGATTGTTAGAAATGGGGACATGATGATCGAAGATGGGAAAGCAAAATCATTAAGCATGACTTTTAAGCATGAGATGCAATTATGTGCCATGAGAGTGTGTCTTTGTTTTCACTTTTATCTATTACTCCCGCATTATTGTCGAACCATTTTATTTTAGTATTTATTTTTAATTCACTCAAACTATTACTTATAAGTTATATCACTCAAACGACCATTACCATCAGTTCGCTATAATTTAGTTCATTTCATTTACCTCCTCATTTTCCTTTTTACCACTCGAAATTTTCCATATATCTACTTAATCTATTATAGAACTTGGAATTTATGTATTGGTGTTAGAACTGAATATTTTTACATGTCATAATAATATTTAAGGTATTATATATTTATATAGATTTAATATATATATTAATAATTTGAATTATATAAATTTTAACATATCTATATATACATATTATATTTATATTTTTTTATCATATCATATTTTATAATTTCTTTTATAATTTCTTTTATCATATTTATATAGGCTTTGGCACCTTTCACTTTTGACTCTCTAGCTAAATGCTTTGAGCGTGTTGCTGTCGAGGGAGTAGTCTTTGTCTACTAACTTTTCTTTTCTTGTTTTTGATGTACCATCAAAAAAAAAAAATCAATCTCTATGTAAATCGCTAGAAAAATTTTTTTTTTGAAGCGGGATATGTTTTGATTACGCTTTAAATAGAGAAAAGTCATGCACTAAAAGGAAAGTAAATATATATATATATGTATGTATGTATATTTTTGGGGGGAGTTTGGAATTATCTTTTCCGAGATGCGGTGAAATCCAAGCAATGCAATTGGGTCCCTCGACTCACCTCGCCCCTCAAACATTTTCGCTTCAAGAATTTGTACTTTCTACACTACCAGTATTTTTTTTTTTTTTAGTTATATACACAAATTTTTACTTTTTACCTTTACTTTAAACTTACATAATCATGGAGTTCCCAAAATTCGGAAAGTTCACTATTAATTATTAGAATAATACGTAGTGATGTGTATATATATATATATATATATTTTATAGTACAACAGAAGTTAAAATTTAAAGATATATCGATGAAAAACTTTGCAAATACTGAAAAATAAATATAAATTTTACAAAAATTTGCCTCTAAAATAAGTGGATGAATTATTTTTTAAGTTAAAGTGTTGGTTAATATAATAAATTTAATTGAAAATGTTAGTATTGTTACAAAAGCAAATGGTACGAACATGCAACTAATGGAATTAAGGCATGCATCTTTCCTTCTCCGCGGCGCCGTCTCCTCCATATCCAGCGCACATGTAGGAATCCTAAGCATAAGCCTAAGTAAAAAGCGAAAATGGCTTGCAGTGGGACGGACCCCATGTGGAAACATGCAACCAAGGTAGTCAGCTTTCTAAATGCAAAAATATATGGTGGATATCTATTGCAAACAAAAGGCTTCAATTGAATTATTATATATTACAGAATGATGGGATTTGGAGTTTTATGGTTTTGGAGGAATCGTTGCACATTCTTAATTTTTTTTCTTGAAATTATAGATTTAATCTATTTAATTTATATAAATTATTTTTAAGAAGTGATATTTAATATATTTTGAATGATATCTCTTTCTCTATTCTCAACTATCTTCTTTTTTGGTCAAAAAGGAAAAATTGTTGTCTTTTAATTAACCATTTGTAATCTCTTAATTAAGCCAAATGTCAATAAAATTTATACCTTGATCTATTTCCTATCTCATATATATTTTGGAACAGGAACTAGCAGTAATGATTATTGTTATTGGTTGATATACTTGATAGAAGCAAAAAACTTGAGATGTTGTAACAAAAATGTAAAAGAAAATATGCATAATCATATTTGACTAGAGATCATATCTAATTTTGGCTTTATCCATTTTGTCCAACACATTTCTTTTGTAATCGGGATCGATCATACACAATCTCCTGCTCATGCTATCCATATATAATTATAGCTTCAATCATGATTAGTGATTAATAAATGAGGCCATTAAGAAAGCAAAGTAAAATCAAAGGCAATGATATTGCTTGAGAAATATTTCAGGTTTTCTCCTTTGAGAATCATTTAGAACCCATTGATCCTGGCAGCCTTCTTGGAAGAGATCCACAAGCAGCAACAAAATGTCAAGGAGAGTG
Organism: Adansonia gregorii; assembly: GCA_038382025.1. Classification (NCBI taxonomy): domain Eukaryota; kingdom Viridiplantae; phylum Streptophyta; class Magnoliopsida; order Malvales; family Malvaceae; genus Adansonia; species Adansonia gregorii. The sequence continues at coordinate 2,892,405 of JBBYHO010000008.1, read as the reverse complement.
GAAGCTCGGCGTGGCCTACACGGGTAAACCAGACACCACACAATGTCTCCTTGCTGCCAATGCAAGCGACCCCATGAAAACACAAATTTTCCCTCTTAAAAGCCACACAAAACTTACAACCAAAACCATGTAAATTTTTATTTTTTTACTTTTTTCTTAGAAAACAAACAAATAATAATGAGAAATCATGGGAAAATTCTCGCGAGTCGCGAGATATATATATAAAAAAACATGAATGAATGTTGTAAATAGTTATATATCCCCCTGTAGTAAACCACGTGACTTGATGCATCAAAGTTCGTGGACTTCAGGTAACCGCGATTGTTTAAACGAGATTTTATATAGTTTTACTTCATGGCTATCACTTTTTTTAAGAGTGAAAGGGACTTCACCCTCCCAAGAAATGAAATAGAGATAAATAGAGGAGAGGTTTAATCCTATAGAAAGTGACTTTTTATAGATAGATAGCTAGCTAGCTAGGCCGATATCCAGAGTGAGTGAAAACGAGAAAGATTTGCGTGGGTTTTTGTTTATATATATGCTGTGCATTGGATGCTACGCCGAGGTGGGTTTTCAAAGCCTCCTCCTTCTTCCTCTCTTTCTCTTTCTATCTCTTTCGCATCAGAAACAACACATGTTGAGAACTAAATTCCAAGGAAAATCTGAGATAAATACTCAGTGAACAATAAAAAAGATGGTGATATGATGAATTAAACTCTTTGGCATTTTTCGTTCCTATATCAAAATATCAGGCTTCTTCCTTGTTTTCTAGGCTAGTACTTGTTGTCTTTTTCTTTGTTTGCTTTCAGTTTTTTGCATTAGCTGATCTTTTCTGATCTGGTCTTTTATTCTTGTCCTTCATCATTTCTAGATCTTAGGTTAATTTCTCACAGTGTCTTAAGTCTGAGACTTTGGGGTCATTCTTGATTATTTCAATATTCATCGTATTTTCTTCTTCATGTACTCGAAATTAAAACCATTTTCATTCATGGATGTATCCAATTCTGAGATGTTTCTATCTGAGAAAGATCTAAACAGTACCATGGAATTCAGTTTGTTGGTTAGGCATCCTTTAGAATTCCAAGAAGATAGGTGTCAAATTGCACCTTTTCTTGATGTTGTTGATGATGATGAGCCTCAACAACAAAAAGAAGATAGGTTACTACAAGAAGAAAAAGACCAGAAACAAAGACAAGAAGAAAAATGCAAGTTGCTGCCATCTTTAGGAGAATTCAAGGTTCCGGAAAATGGTGATGAAGATGAAAGCAATGATGGGTTCAAGACTCCAACTTCTTTGGATCACAAAATTCCTGCCATGCTCAAGTGCCCACCTGCACCAAGAAAACCAAAATCTCTTCCAATATCATCACCTAAACGAAAAGCCCTTCGCCGGAGAATCCTACTTGATTTGACAAAAGAGATCGAGTCTTTATTCCCTCCAGCTCTTCTTGCAGATCTAGGGAACAAGATTAAGAAAGTCAGACAAGGAAGTAACTTCAAATGATATGATATAATATATATATGTCATACATTTCTGTGAAGAATTTAAATTCTTTCTTCTTTTTATTATTCTCCTCCATTTTTTGTATCGAAATTCCCACTGAAAAATGGCATTCTATCTGTGATAAACACTATTGTTTCTCCCATCATCAATGCTATACATATTCATCAGCTTCATTTTAACGTTTTACTTTCTGTTTACTCCAGTTATTTTGTTTTGCTGCTTTTGGTGTTTTATCACAAAACCCAGATCTAAAACTCTATAACGACTTTGCGACAAGACCAATGCAAGTACAAGTAAGTCATCGTCATCATGGATTTGAGCATTGGATTCTTGCTTTTCTGGCCGCATCCAACGAAGCTACTAAAAGATATTTATATATTATATAGACTTTGGGTTTTCTCTCTTAATCTCAAAGTTTTTGAATCAAATGAAAAAAAAAAAAAAAAAGAGTATTGAGTGTGCTCAAGAAATGGATTGCATTGACTTTGTTTTGATGTTAAGAAAAAATAAAAAAGAAAAAAAAAGAGGTTGCCTGCCATTGACTGGCTTTCCCTACCGAAGCAAACTTTCATATTCCATTGGTCTTACCAATTGGGTGAGCAAAACCAAGTGGGATATTCCCCCCACTTGCTCTGGATGACAGAAAATTGTCACGGTATGCAGTAAAATATTAAAAACCAGAACCAGATGCAATCCTTAAATTCATGCTACTTTTTGCGCCCCCACCTGCCCTTCTGCAAAGTACACTACCCTCCTGGCCTCCACCTATTAATTGCCTTGCCCTTTTTTTTAACACCTTGATGAAATTTGAGGTAGCTCTTTGCAGATTCCAGTAATTTGAGCAGCTATGCTTTGTTATTGGAATTTTTTATTTTTAAAAGATTTTTGTTTAACATTTATATGTTATCTATATTTAGATTTAAATATAAAATATGATATTTTAAGTATATATAAAAATATAAATATCCTTGTGTACTCAATCTCCATAATTGGTGGCTTGATGGGGTTTTTTTAAAGGTGTCAAAGGAGTCTGACAAGGCGACCCTTTTTCTCCGTATCTTTTTGGGATCATAATGCATGTTTTGGCTCAAAAAATAGAAGAGAGAAATTACTCTCAATTAAAAAAAAGAAT
>JBBYHO010000008.1:2839771-2854680 GCA_038382025.1 Adansonia gregorii | reverse complement strand
TGGTTAATGATGCACGTAAGTATGATGGTATTAGGCTATGCAGCTCTTTTATGTGGATCATTATTATCAGTAGCTCTTCTAGTCATTACATTTCGAAAAGCCATAAAGATTATTGGTAAAAACAATAATTTATTAAATCAGTCATTTTCGTTTGGCGAAATCCAATACATGAATGAAAGAAGCAATGTTTTACTAAACACTTATTTTCTTTCTTCTGAAAATTACTACAGGTATCAATTAACTCAACAATTGGATCCTTGAAGTTATCGTATTATTAGTCTCGAGTTTATCTTTTTAACAATAGGAATTCTTTCGAGAGTTGTATGGGCTAATGAGCCGTGGGGATCATATTGGAATTGGGACCCAAAGGAAACTTAGGCATTTATTATTTGGGCCGTATTCGTGATTTATTTACATACCCGAATAAATACAAATTTGGAAGGTGTAAATTTCGCACTTGTGGCTTCTATGGGATTTCTTATAATTTGGATATGCTATTTTGGGGTCAATCTATTAGGAATAGGTTTACATAGTTATGGTTCATTTACATTAACATCTAATTGAATTGAATAAAGAGGCTAAGCCTAACAAATACTAACATAAGACAGCGTATATATAAGAAAACTTATTGTAAGCCGTCAAAAACCTTTTGAATCACTCCACTACTTGATTCAAAAGGTTCTAACAAAAATCAAAGATGTCCGGTTAAAATTCAATTTAATTCTTTTTGATTTTTTTTGTTTTATTCATGAAAACCATCTATAAAAATAATTATATAGAATAGTTTCTACCTTCTCACCTGATAATGAGAGGACGCAATTTGGATAAATATCAATACTTATTACGGATAGAAAGATAGAGATCGAAACAAATAACTCTCGTGGTCCAAAATTAAAAACTAAAACTGAACTAAATACTACGGCTTGAATCGGTTTTTTTTCTTAGCTCCATCTGAAAGTAAGAAAAAACCCTAACCCTCAACGGACCCATTCCTTCCCCACATTAACCCATTTTGGCATTTCTGATTTCCCCAATTCCCCTACCCTAACCCAGGACTGAGTCGACTTGACTGCTTAAAAGTTCACCCTCTTGCCACCGCTGCCACCGCCACCGCCACCATCCATCAGTTTCTGCGTCTCTCAAAGGCTCCAACCTTCGCCTTCTCGCCACTGACTTCTCAATACGGTTGCGCCTCCACACGGACCGCATCCAACCACCCACTCAACGAACAGCCAGCCAAGCAGCCAGCACTTGCTTGCCAGGCAGTTTCCACTGTGAGTCACTTCCCCCTGTTTTTGTGTTTCTGCTTTTTTTCTTTAATTGTATTTTGTTGAGTTATATATTTTAAGTTTGAATCTGTTTTTATACTTAACGGGTACGTGTAATTGTGTGTTATTCTTGAATATTAAATTAGACAGTTTTAACCCAGGATAACCGACCGAACGGTTATTGTTGTTTATGATTTATAGGTCGCTTGGTTTTGGTTAAATTTCCTTGGAGATCGGTTAAGGCGGTTTTTTTAAACCGAACCGTTCGAACCGACTCATTGCGCCGCCTAAACGCACCGTTTAAATCCACCGGATAAACCCAGGGTAAAACTCTGCCAACCCTAGTTTTTGCAACCCAGGCTAAAACCCTCACAAAGGCAAGAAAGCGGGGAGCTACTTGGCTTTCCTCCTCATCTTTTTATTAGTATTAATAATATATTTTTGCTAGTTCCTTTTCTATTCGCCAAGAAGTCATGGCCATGGATAGCGGCGCCAATGAGCAGTCACACAAGGCTCACCGCTCTCGCCAGTCGGGTGCCTCTGCTAAAAAGAAAGCAAAAAACAAGAATCAGAACTCCGACGCGAAGCAGCAAAATCCTAAGGTGCCATTGCTTTTCTTCTTTCTGACCTGCTATGAGTTTGCTCTTTTGCTTTAGCTAATAATTTCAACTTTTTTTAATATTTTTTTGATTTTTGTATTAGGCGTTTGCTTTTCGTTCCAATGCAAAAGCGAAGCGATTGCAATCACGTGCCGTTGAGAAAGAACAGCGTAGGCTTCATCTTCCTACCATTGATCGTTCCTGTGGCGAACCGCCTCCATTTGTTGTTGTGGTGCAGGGCCCCCCTCAGGTACATGCCCTACTTCATAGAAGTTTTTTTTTTTTGTTATAATTTGTTTGGAACGAAAGAAAAAATAATTTGTACTTTTTTTTGAAACAGAGGATATTTGAATTTAATTTGTCGTTTAGGATATTGAAAATGATTTGTCTGTGTAAGAAGTAGGCTAAAAAAGAGGCTGTTCTGTTTGTTTCTCAATCAAGAGTACCGGTTACATGGAGTGTAGAAGAAAATTACCAAGGACATATAAAGTCCTTTGCCAGCACCTTGGACCAATGAAATATCTGAGAACTGTTACTAGTTGAGAAATGGAGGTGTTTAACCTAATATTGGAATGAAATCTGAAAACTAAAATTTGAGGATCTCCTAATTTCCTCTGTTGGGCTTTCACGTAGAATGGATTAGTACTGTATATAAGTGGTTATTTCATTGTTTTAAAGGAGCTTAGATATCTAGGATAGCATATTTTCATCCTTGAATATCTGTTAGAGACAAAGTGGAGAAACTTGGGGGGGAGGGGGAGGGAGAGAGAGGCAGAAAGAATTTCTATCAATCTTGATGGAATTCGCAAGGGTAACACCAAAAATGTAGATTTTAAAGTGCGGAATTTGAAATTAGTGAGCTTTTAGGTTATCAAGTAGAGAAATCCTGAAGTTAGAACTGCAATCTAGCAGACCTTAGAAATCCTTTGTTCCAAATGCCAGTTGATGCCTAGCTTCAGACGTTTGCTTACTGAGTAATTTTGTGCATACAGGTGTGTACAATTAACCATAGATGGTACCATCTAAAAGTCTTTTCCCATGATTATATGGTTAATAATTGTTTAAAGTTTTACTGGTTTCAGGTTGGAAAGTCCCTTGTGATAAAGTCACTTGTAAAGCATTACACAAAGCATAATTTACCTGAGGTTCGAGGACCAATGACCATTGTATCAGGTTGATGTTTCCCTAAATTTTAGTACTTGTTCCTATTTTTTATCAGTTTAGAAAAGTACTGGAGTTGAGGCTCCTTCTCTGATGTGGAATTGGTTGAACTTGTTAGGCAAGCAACGGCGTCTGCAGTTCGTTGAGTGTCCAAATGATATCAATGGCATGATTGATGTTGCAAAGTTTGCTGATCTAGCATTGCTTCTCATAGATGGAAGTTATGGGTTTGAAATGGTGAGATACTGAAAATATTTGCTATGCTTTCTATACCTTGAATTTTAAGAAGATGATAATTTACTTTTCTGGAAATTATTATTCTATAAATCTTCTCTCTTGAATATCAATCAGTGAGTTTTTTTTTAATATGTTCTAGTTACTTTTTTGTATATTGTAGGAAACATTTGAATTCCTTAACATATTACAAGTTCATGGGTTTCCGAAGGTGATGGGGGTTCTTACTCACCTTGATAAGTTTAAGGATGTAAAGAAACTAAAGAAAACAAAACAGCGTCTCAAACATCGTTTCTGGACAGAAATATATGATGGGGCTAAATTGTTTTATTTATCTGGTCTCATTCATGGGAAGTAAGCATCTTTCTACCACCATTTTGACTACACTCAAAATTCTGTGGCAGCTCATTTTGGTAAGTTTATTAAGATTTATTGTTGCTTCTCCTATTTATCTAACAGGTATCCAAAGCGAGAAATTCACAATCTTGCAAGGTTTATCTCTGTCATGAAGTTCCCTTCTTTATCGTGGAGGACTTCTCATCCTTATATCTTGGTTGACCGTTTTGAAGATGTTACTCCTCCTTACAGAGTGCAAATGAATAATAAATGTGATAGAAATGTCACGCTTTATGGTTATTTGCGAGGTTGTAATTTGAAAAAGGGAACCAAGGTATGCCATATGAATCTTTTCTAACAATCATCATTATGCTGCATGTTAAATTGTTGGGTATTTTTAAAGACTTGAAAGCTTCTACTAGTGAAGATTCTGCTAAATCTTTCACTGAAGGCTTGACTATTTGCCCTACAAGAAGTGCTGTTATGAACTCAAACTTGATGTTCCACATGCTTTTGCCTTCACCATGTTTTTCTTATTAGAATAACCATATGCTTTCGTAGCATGTTCTCCATGCATGTTGCTTGAATTACCTTTGATCCAAACCAACTTGGTTGTGGTATCCTTGGATCATATCAGTATCAAGTTTCCCATGAATGGAATCATTATCAGTGTAGTTGATGAACTTGATGTTTAGGAAGAATGCATCATGTTTTACTCCCTAGATTGGTTCACCAAGAATGTCTTTACCTTGATAATTTCTGTTCAACCTTTTTTCTTTTAAATAATTTGTTCTAAGCCCATTTCTTTAGTCAATGATATGAGCTTGGGCTTCCAGTGTGCTCATGTTGATTATTGTTCGCTAATGTCTTGTTCTTTCCCTCATTTGTTTGTTCTTTTTTGTGAGTTATATGTCATGTCAATCTCTTGGGGTGTAAATCAATATTTTCTTTTATCATCTCTACTACCAAACTGGTATGTTGATTTATGAATTTTATGTGGGGTTTTGAGGTCAAATCTGTAATTATCTGAACACTGAGCTCTGATATTTATTAATCTTAAAATAGTGCAAAACTTCCATATATCTCTAAAATTCGCTGAAAGTTTCAAGTCCTCATTGAAACACACCCTAAATGAAGCTCTTAGGATTTGTTTGATACTCGTTTAAACTTTTTATGGGCAAATATTCTGCATAGCTGGTTATCTACTGATTTACATCTTTTCATTTGTTTGTTCTATTAAATAGCAGTGTCCGCTACCTATAAATTATTAACAAAATCAATTCAGACTCTCTACTTGTAAACAAGGATATAAATATTGTTTTATAGGGTTGCACTAGGTTTTTTGCCATTTGGAGCATATGGATAATAAATACCTTTTTTTAATGTTTTTATTAAAAGTACTTTATTGTTATACAATCTATGAGAAATGACTTGAGTTTTTATGCACTTTATGTTTCATATAAAATTTGTGATCAGGTCCATATTGCTGGTGTTGGAGACTTTAGCTTAGCTGGTGTTACAGGCCTATCTGATCCTTGCCCTTTACCTTCTGCTGCAAAAAAGAAGGGATTGCGTGACAAAGAAAAACTTTTTTATGCCCCCATGTCTGGACTTGGGGACCTGTTGTATGACAAAGATGCAGTCTACATAAACATTAATGACCACTTTGTTCAGTATTCTAAAGTGGATGAAATGGGGGGAACAACACATAAAGGTTTATAATCTATTTCATGTTCATATAATTTTCTCCCTATTGCTGAAGGTATCTTTAGGTAAATATCTCCCATTTCTTTCTGTTGTGATAGGAAAGGAACAGGATGTTGGTGAGGCCTTGGTGAAATCACTTCAGAACATAAAGAACCCCATTGATGAGAAGTTGGAACAGAGTAAAATTTCCCTTTTCAGTCAGAATCCTAATAGCTCATTGGAAGCTGAAGGTCGCAAAAGGGATTCTGATGAAGCTTCAAAGCTAATTCGTGATATAGAGCCTTTGGAGCAAAACCATTCTGATGCAGAAGATGATGATGAAAGTGCTGACAGTGATCTGGATGGTTCAAAGTCTTCAGACCAAGATGAAGGTGCCCAAGGAGATGCAATGCTGAAAAGTGAAGGTAGATATTTTGATGAAGAAAATGCTGATGCATCAGAGCGACTGGATCGAGTTATGGAGCAGGTTGAATTTCACAATGGCAGAAAAAGGAGAAAGGCAATTTTTGGAGACATCATTGATCATGGTAGTCTCAAGGTAATTAATACTGATTCTTTTTGCTTGTTTTGGGAGAACCATAATTTCGTTCCACAACAGGTAGGTGGAAGAGCCATGAAATCATATCCTTTACTCTCTCCAATTTGTTAATACGTATTGGCTGGAAAAACCTTCTGTCTTTTACACTAACTTTATTGCAGAGTATAGATGAAGAGAATGAAGGTGATGAATATGATGATGAAGATGAAGACGAAGATGATGGAAGCGATGAAGATACCCAGTCAGAGTTTTCAGACAGTGACAATGAGGATCTAAAATCTGATGGTACTGTTTGTTATTTATTTGAGCGTACACGTGTGTGCTGGTGATTATTTTGTTAGCAGCTCCATCACTGATAGACATGATGCTGTAAGCTATGCTTGTAGGAAGTTATGTTGTATATAAAGCAATATAATGAAGTCTGGCTAAATAATAGCATTGCTGTCCAAGGGTAGGCCTATACATCTAAGTTCACAATATCACCTTGCTTGGGCCAGACTTGGGCTTAATTATATGTCTGAGCCTTGCTGGGCCTGACATTGTCTTATTGGTAAATAACAAAATTGTTTAATTTTAATTCAAAAATTTAAATACTGATAAAAAAACTTGTTGTCCAGGCTCAGCCTTGGCTTTTCAAATGTTGGATTGGTTGGGCCTGGCCCATGGACATCTCTAGATAGAGTCTCTCTCTGTAGTTCAATTTCTAAAGTGGTTAATCATTATGTTAGACTTTTCCCCCAAGTTCTTGTTTGTTTTTAAACTCATTTTCACAATGTCCTTCTAGAAGATGGCATGGGAAACATATCAAAGTGGAGAGCATCATTGGTGGAAAGGGCAACCAAGAAACAGAATATAAATCTCATGCAGCTTGTATATGGCAAATCTGCATCAACATCAAATACTTCTGTTAATGAGGTGCAGGATGATAGTGAGCATGAAGAGAGTGATGATGATGAATTTTTTAAGCCGAAAGGAGAAAGGGAAAAGGTCTGTCTTGGACATAATATGTGGCTGGTTTTTTTTAATTTCTAAAGTTTTGCATACTACGGATGCTTAAATATTTTCTCTTAACTCTTATTGTTAGCTTTATTTTTTATTAATGTAGAATACGAAAGAAGGATTAGATGGTGTGAACATCAACACTGAAGATTGTTCCAAATCTGCTAAATTTTCAGAGCTTAAGAACTGGAAAGAGGAAGAAGTATATGAGAGTGTTCGTGATCGTTTTGTCACTGGTGATTGGTCTAAAGGTGCCCTCAGAAATCAAATGTTAGAAGCTAGAACTGAAGAAGAAGATGATGCGGATGGTGACTTTGAAGATTTAGAAACCGGTGAGAAGTGTGAGAGCCATCAGAAAGATGATTCTAGCAATGATGCAACCCACAAGGAAAATGATGATGCAATTGAGGAGCGGAGGTTAAAAAAGCTTGCTCTCCGTGCAAAATTTGATGCTCAATATCCTTTTGTTAGTTATATTTTGATTAAAGCCTTTTATATTCTTATCTATGCCTGCATGGCTCAGTCTCTTCATGTTTATGCCAGTAAATTCTATTAATCAGAAACGGCAGTTTGAATTTGGTAGATTCTTCTGCTATTGCTACTCTCATTTTCTCCTCTATGCTCAAGATTGTTTCTTCCACTTGTGCTTTTCTATAGACTGCATGGTTTTTTAATTCTAACAATAAACAGTTTCTTTTTGATTTCTGTTCAAATAGGATTTATCACCGAGAAACTATGTAAAGTTGCTTTTGTAACCTTAACATTGATTACTTATGATGGATCTGAATCCCCAGAAGAGGAAACTGATATACAATATGGGGGAAAGTTTCACCGCAGTCAAGCAAATGACAGTGGATATTATGACAAGGTAGACTTTGTGGCATTTCTTTTGATCAGATATATAATTTAATATGAGGTTTAAGCCATAAATCTTTCTTGGTTCCAGTTGAAAGAAGAGATTGAACTCCAGAAACAAATTAATATGGCAGAACTCAAGGATCTCGATGAGGCTACCAGATTGAAAATTGAGGGATTCCGTACAGGGATGTATCTAAGATTGGAGGTTCATGATGTTCCTTATGAGATGATAGAGTATTTTGATCCCTGCCATCCCATTTTGGTTGGAGGAATTGGTCTTGCTGAGGAAAATGATGGATACATGCAGGTTAGATCATGCTTAATGTTATTGATATTGTGCTATTGCCCTGATGGATAATAATGGTCTATCCATTGGGCTGTTTTCTAGTTATCAACTACCTATAGGTGTCCCTTTTTTATACTTTATGGTTTGGAAGATATTTTACTTAATAATCTCAGAGTTCTAGCTTTATGTAGAAAAAGCCTTGTATTCCATCTCTCATGCCGATTTGTGGCATTTGGTATAACTTCTACTAGTTTAGGTGCTTCTTTTTATCTTAACGAAATTAAATGTCTTTAGCTTTGTGAGTTTTGGTTCCTGCTATAGAGTTTTGGAGAAACTAATGTATTTAGTGTGGGTCTTATTATTGTTTGCCATGTCAAGTATTGGTGCTTCTGAGGGAAGAAAGGCTCTTAAAGGCTCTTATCTCTTTAGTAAATATCTGAATTATAAATATGTGAATTCAAAAGAAATAATTTTCTGAATTCCAAAAATGGAACCCTGAATCAATTGAAACATACTTCTTGATTCAAATGTTATATACTTGTTTAAAAAAATTGAGGAGGTAATTTTATTTTATATATATGTTTTGGTAAATTGCACATTGGATGTTTTCCTCTTTAACACCTCGTATTTTTTTCTTCATTTTCTCCTTACAATCTAACATCCTATTGTTTTGATTCATTATCATTGTTGAAAAGCCAAAAGGAAAACTCAATCTTGTAAATGTTGTGGTTTTTTGTCCTTTTATTGAAAAAGTATAACATAACACCCCTTGGTTATGGATTTTAATCTTAAGGCTTAAGCCCAAGAAACACATATTATGTTTTTATATGGAAAATGCAAAAACTAGAGAGGCTTCCACCACCCGCCTTCTCTTATGGATAATAAAACCATGAAATCCATAAGAGCTAGAATTTATCTCATGGATAATAAAACCATGAAATCCTTAAGAGCTAGAATTTATCTCACCTTAATTAAGTTTAGAATTTTGTAGTATGACTTTTCCAGCTATTGTTAACTGGTTTTCGGTTGAGTGCTTAACACTGTATTAGAGCTCTATTTGTTTGTAACCATTATTTATTTTCTATGTATTAAATTCATTTCTTTCACTTGTTTATATTGGCTTAACACTAGTACGTTGTATTATCCACTTTGGTTCTGTTTAGAGTTTGCAATGGCCTCACATTCCAGTTTTGTCTCTAACCCTATTGCCAATTAGTTATAAATTGGCCCTATATAATTGATATTTTATTTTGGTCATAGAGTTTAGAACTAAAATATTATTGAACAAGTAAAACATAGATTTGAACTAAAAGAAGGTTGTGAAATCATAGAATTTGACAACATTTAGTTAAGTATGTTTAGTTGATAAATTTTTAGTAATATAAAATTATACTTTGGTAGCAATATCTACATTGCACTCTGATTAGCTGAGGTTCTCTATTGTAATTCCAGTGGCTTTTGTATTTTATCTTATTGTGGAACATATATGCCTAAAGGTTTTTCTTTTTATTCCAGGCAAGGCTTAAACGGCACAGATGGCACAAGAAAGTGCTGAAGACTAGAGATCCAATAATTGTTTCAATTGGATGGAGGCGTTACCAGACCATCCCTGTTTATGCTATTGAGGACCAAAATGCAAGGCATCGCATGCTCAAGTATACTCCAGAACATATGCATTGCCTTGTAATGTTTTGGGGCCCTCTTGCACCTCCCAAGACCGGAGTGCTTGCAGTTCAGAATTTATCAAACAGTCAGGTCAATTTGCTCAATTTAATGTTCTTCTCATTTTAAGTGTTTTTTCCTTTTAAAATATGGAGCAACCGAGGATGATGATGAGTGACAATACAAATCTTGATCAAACTTTTTCTTCTATAGTATTTAATAATTTTGTAACATTTCATAACCTTCCTCAGTGAAGAAGAGTATTTCAAGTTATTGAGAGATTGTAATGGGAGGGTATATGAATTAGAATCATTATATATTTATTTATTGGTTCTGGTGGATCATTATTATACAGAACTAAATTTTTTTCTTTAACTAAATTATATTTGACCTTGAACCCTTCAATTAGAGTTATGATCCATAAAACCTCTCATTTTACGCATGAAGCCCTAGAAAAGCCCTTTTGAAGCCTTGAACTAGTTTTCAATCTTATTATTTAAGAATCCTAGCTATATTTTCGTTATGAATTTTGATTGCAGCCCCATACCGCTCGAAAAGTCATCTGTAAGATCCAAACTGAACACTCATTACTTAACCATCAAACCTAACCTTGAATATGCAGGTTTCTGTTCATAAGTCATGGGTGAAATCATACATTAAATTGTTGGCTATTGCATTACCAATTTTTTTTAATCTCATGCAATCCTTCAGTACTGTTTTCCAGCTATAGTTTGGTAGTCATTGAATTATACATGTTTAGGCTTCCTAAGGAATAACATTTTTGATATGAAAATAGTGTGAATTTTTTAGTTGGTGTTATATGATAATCAATCTTTAATCTAGGGATGGCAATGGATAGTAAAATATTGGATATCTGATGCTATCCAAACTGTTTTTGGTGGATTCGGGTATTAGATTTACTATTTATAATGGATTCAAAGTGGATTTGGATATGAACACCTGGATATTCTTTATCCGAATCTACTTTGGTTTTGGTTCTGATAGTGTCAGATATTCAAATCTGTTATTCAAATCTGCTTTAGTTATATAGATAACAGATTCAGATATTCGAATATATTATCCATATTTAATTGCTTTTAGTTTTATATTTTATTTTTTTAAAAAAATTGTATTAATAAATTTAGATATTTGATGGATTTGGATATCTGATGGATATTGCTCTTTAAATTAGATGTGGATTTGGATAGTAAGCGGATGATAAATAGATTCTGATTGATAAATTAAGCAGATTCAGATACTAAAATTTTGCAGATATCCTATTAGCTGCTTTCTTTGGTTTAATTGGCATGGTTCTAGTTTACTAGACTACAGTCAAGGGATGACTTGATAAAGTTGGAGACTTTAGGGCACTCCAAACCCTTGTTGCTGCTATTTTCTGTTTTCCTTTGCTTTGTTCCTTTCAGTATTTTATAGCTTCTTATCAAGCAGCGTTTATTTGGCATGCCAGGCAGCATTTCGCATCATAGCAACGGCATACATACTTGAGTCCAACCATGCAGCAAGGATAGTGAAAAAAATCAAGCTGGTTGGTTACCCCTGTAAAATATTCAAGAAAACAGCCCTCATCAAGGATATGTTTACTACAGATCTTGAAGTAGCTCGGTTTGAGGGTGCTGCTATTCGAACTGTCAGTGGGATCCGTGGGCAGGTGAAAAAGGTATACTTGTTCGTATAGACGTTGAGATTCATACGACCATATATTATGTCATCTTTTGGATTTATGTCAATGGCATTTAGTTTTCAGTAGTTGGATGCCCTTGGGCTGTATTCTTTTAATAAATGACGAAAGTAAAGGGAAGAAAAGTAACCCAGCCTGCACTAGTCTTCTTTGATAGTGGCTGCTCTAAAAATAAGTTGTAAAACGTGGAGAGTATCCATCCGTAAGGATTCTTTTTAGGATCTTGCTTTGGTATGACCATAATTAAAGCATTTTCTGTTGTCTAAATACAATCCAAATAAATCCATCTCCTGCAAAAAAGAAACAATGGTGAAAACTGATTGAATTTTATCTTCTCAGGCAGCAAAGGAAGAGATTGGTAATCAACCCAAAAAGAAGGGAGGGCAACCTAGGGAAGGAATTGCAAGGTGCACTTTTGAGGATCGGATTTTGATGAGTGACATTGTCTTTTTGCGCGCATGGACTCAAGTTGAAGTTCCTAAGTTTTACAACCCATTAACTACTTCTTTGCAACCTCGTCAAAACACTTGGCAAGGAATGAAAACTGTTGCAGAATTAAGGAGAGAACACAATCTTTCTGTTCCTGTCAACAAGGATTCCCTCTACAAGGTTTGCTTTTTTATTGAATTTGTTAATACTATTTCTCTTATTAATATGAGGCTGGTGTCTAAAGATGGCTATTGGGAGGTGGGTTGTTTTAGTTATTGACTTTATGGTTGGTATGGCTTCAAGTCAGTTTAGTTTCAGATGACATTGAATTTATGCTATTGAGTTTTTTGGCTGAGCTACCCGAGATCAAGGGTGTATTTCTGATAAGAGTATGTGTTCAACATGGATATGCTCAGTTTTCTAAGTTTTTCCATATATTTGGAGGATCATACCCCCATGCTTATGTCGGAATGCGTTAGACACATCAGACACGGGTAGTTTAGAAAATGAAGAGTCTAAATAAACATAGCATTTTAGTCATTTCCTGTGGGATTGGGTTTGGTTTTGGTGGTCTTTCTAATTGATAGATTGATATTTATTTACTAATTTTGCTCTGCATTTATACATAAGTTGAGTTTTGAGCAAGATTTGGTTGGGCTGTTATTCTGAGAAGACATATTGTAGAGTTGGTTGAGTAATTAAAGTTAGACCAGCTTTTTGCCTACTCTACTGTTGATTAAGTTGGATGTTATGTGTTTCCCTCACCTCTTGCCACTTCCCAAGAAAGGCTTCTCTTGGTTTAAAATCAGTTTACGTTTATTGTTTTCATTGTGCATATGTTTGTGTTTACAGCCAATCGAGAGAAAGCCAAGAAAGTTCAATCCTATTGTGATTCCTAAGGCATTACAAGCAGATCTTCCATTTGAGTCGAAGCCCAAGAATATACCTCATCGGAAACGGCCACTTCTTGAAGATAGGAGAGCTGTTGTTATGGAGCCTCATGAACGAAAAGTTCATGCTCTTGTTCAACACCTTCAATTGATTAGGAATGACAAGGTTTGTGATTCTAGTATCATATTTTTATATTTTGATCCCTTGAATTTCAATTGAGCCATTTGTTCATGTAAATGGTAGAGCTAGGTGCATCACTGACAGGAACATGTTGCCGAGCTCAAGCGATTGCTTACCTTCTTAAATAGGCATTTATAACTGATGTTTTTGCTAATGTTGGAAGTTTTTTATATCCACATACATTTCTGCAAATTTTGCAGATGAAGAAGCGAAAGCTGAAGGAGGACCAGAAAAGGAAAGAAGTTGAGGCACAGAGAGCAAAGGATGAGCAGTTGTTAAGAAAGCGCCGGAGAGAAGAAAGGCAAGAGAGATATAGGGAGCAGGACAAACTAAAGAAGAAGATACGGAGGCACGCTGAAGCTTGATGGTCGTTATGCATGCATGCATGTATGTCCGATGAACATTTCAAATTAGGTTATAATGCTATCGATTTGCTGGGACTAAATTTGATCTTAAATTACTTTTCTCTTGCTCTAACTTGGGACTTTGATGTTTTATTTTGAGTTGGCCTTAGGTCATGTGGTTGAAGTGGGATGAATGATCATCAATCCGTATAGTCCTTTGCTAATATATATATATATATATATATATATGGCAACTTTGTTTCGGTAAAAGTTGACATTGGCGGGGGGTAAGTAGAGGAGCAGCAGCAGCAGCATAAGGTTGTAATCAGTAGTGCGTTATGTGTCACCAAATTTTATTCTAAAAGTTTTGATAATGATTTTTTTGAACTTTTCAGCAACATCAGTTCAAATTTATAGCTTTATTGTTTCCAAGAGGAATTCTTATTGACTAATGAACATTGTAAATCTTCTTCCTTTTCTTCCATTAAACCTTTTCTTTGGAAAACAAGGCTTGAGGAGGGATTTATTTTTCATTAGTGTAAAATATTTTGGTTTTATATTATTTTAGTCACTGATTAATATTTATCCAATAATTGAAAGAGAGTTGAAAATAATTGAATAATTAGTGATTTATTGATTTTATAATTAACTATTAAATAAATATCAATCAATGGTTAAAAAAAAGTGAAGTGTATTTTCCTTCAGTGCCTTGAGGTAATTTAAGATAGAGAATTATATTTGCTTTTAATATTTGTTTAACTGAGTCCACCTGATAGAATCTATTATTTGAATGAACTTTATTTCCGTAGAAAAAGACATTAAAATCTATTTATTAAAAAAACTGTCATACATGAAAAATCGGTTTTTTAGCGCGGGCAATGCATGTTATTATACTTTTTATAAGTTCAATTGTTTTTAATTGGTTTTAATTTTTATATTACCTTAATAAAAGAACCTGCGTATACCTAGTAACCTACTGTAGTCATACATGCATAAATGTCAAGGCACAATTAAATCGAAATTTGCACGCTGCTATTAGAAACAATGCTAGTTTATCTAAATTTTTTTTTTTATTTTTTGCAAAAACCATTCTTTTATCAAAAGATACGCTTTTCTTCAGTTAATTTAATTTTGCTGCTAATGATCTTTTGTTTAAACGAAAAGCAAAGATTTAATCATTAGATGAAGACTAATTTTTTTGAGTTAAATATGATTATGTAAAAGAATTAATTTAATTAAATTGTGATACTAGTATAACATGAACAAAGTAAAAACATCAAAGAAAACGTGAATTATTTTAATTTGGTTATAATAATATCTCTATTGTTTATTTTTTTGACATAATTTGAAAAATTATTTTAAAAAGTTCGGTCTAATAATATTTTATTCTACTTTTTGGATAAAAAAGAAATAATAATTCTCTTAATTATTACTTTTTTCCTTGTGAAATTGTTAGCGACTAATTTTATTATACCTAAATCTATGAAAAAACTTTTGCTTTTTTAAAATGCTAAATTATGTCACATCCACTAAATACTAAGATCTTATGGCACACGAAAGCGTGTGAATTTTGTTTCCAACATAAAAAAATAAAAATAAATAAAGAGAAAAATAATATTGTGGATAATTACACATCAATAACATAATGAATATAAAGTTAAAAATAGTTTGTAACAATAATAAATTTACAGTTAATAGATATAGTTAATAGATATGGT
>JBBYHO010000008.1:2799480-2811999 GCA_038382025.1 Adansonia gregorii | reverse complement strand
ATTTTTAAATAATATTTTCAACATATATAATTTATATATTATATACATTATATATTATATATAATATATATTGGTGGAGAATCGGTTTCTTATTTACGGAATCGACCTACACTGTTTATTTTTTAAGGATAAAAAATAACAATAAATAAATAAAAATAAGGGTAAAATAATAATTATAATCTTTTTATTAATAATTTTAATAATTAATATTCCTTTTTAAATTATTTTTTTAATTTTATTTTTTAATAATTATCAATTTATTTTTTTAATTTTGTTATTTTTTTTGAAATTATTTTTTTAATTTTATTTTTTATAATAATTATCAATCTGTTTTTTTTTGAACTTTTTTCTTAAATAATTGTACGAAAATAACTTTATAAATTTAAAAAATATTCCTTGAGTTTTAAGATTCAAAAATAATAGATTATATATATAGATAGATAAATATAAATTATATTTAACTTTTATTTAAATATTTGAATTATTTAAATTTTAAACTAATATTTATATCCATTATCAATATAAAATGTATACAAATAAAAAAATTTATTAGCACCATAGTGCAGGTATCTATTTTAGTACAGTATAATGATTCACTCGCATATAGGATTCATTTGAATAAATTTTTCAATATATGAGAAGTTATTGTGTTTAATAAAAAAAATGTTAATCAATTTTAAAGAATACCACACTCATAGCGATTTTTTTAATAAAATTTTCAGCCTAATAGATTAAGATTATCTCAGGAGTCTAAAGCCTAAATTCTAATTAATTAGGCAAAGATTATCTTTAAGAGCCTAAAGCTATTGTTATACCAGTTGTCACGTGCTTTTCTTCTTTCTTTTCATTGCTATCTTTTTCTTATTATTATTTTTTTACAACTGATCATCTTTATCATGTGTGTGTGTATATATATATATATATATATATATATATATCACCTAAACCAAGCATGACAAAATCAAAATCCGTCTAATCACCTCTGATAAGATTGAAATTAAGCTAGGTTTAGCCTTAGGCTTTGGGTGCTCATATGCTAATTTTAATTAAATTTGCTTATGAAATAAATATTCATATTGAATTAAATTTAAATAAAAATTTTATTTATTTAAATTAAATTAATTTAATAAAAATTAATTTTTGTATAATAAAAATTTTTATTTAAAATTATTATACATATTTTAAAAATTAATTTTATAATATTATTTTAAATAATAAAATAAAATTTTAAAAAATTATGATTTAAATATAAACAATAGAAAATTATTAGTTCTGACCCGCCCGGCCCATGGTCTAGTGTCAACCTTATCTTCTGGTTTCTGTCCTTTTTTTTTCAGGTATCAGCGGGCAGCAGCAATAATAAAAGGAAAAAAAAAAGTTGGAAAATGGCTATAACACCTACGGAACCAAAAAAGTACTACGACTGTTCCTGTGTGTCACCTAATACTTGGCTTAAAACCTTACTCACATTGGATAAATGATCCGAAAACAGAGAAAGGGTATTTCAGTCTCATTGTAAAATTACCCTTCGCTAACCTTTTTTCTCTCTTCTATAAGAGCCAACCTGGACATGGCAGAAATCCATTACATGTTTTTTTTTCTTCATTTACTAGCTCTCAAACAATGGCTTCTCCTTTGAAGTCTTCTTTATTCTTTTTTGCTCCTCTTTGTCTGTTATTATGCAGCTTTGTTAAAGGTACTCAGCCAGCTGGTCTCCTTTTAACGATTGTTAACAACTGTCCTTTTACCATTTACCCAGCTATCCAACCCAACGCTGGCCACCCTGTCCTTGAACGAGGCGGCTTTGCCCTGGAAACCTTGACTCATCGTTCCTTCTTTGCACCCAACGTCCACTGGTCTGGTCGTATCTGGGCTCGAACCGGCTGCAGCCACTCCAACGGGCAGTTCTACTGTGCCACGGGAGATTGTGGCCACCGCATAGAGTGCAATGGCCTTGGTGGCGCCACCCCTGTCACGCTGGCACAGTTCAGCCTCCACCATGGTGGCCACAGAGACCTCTCTTCCTACGAAGTCAGCCTTGTGGACGGTTTTAACCTCCCCATGACTGTGACCCCACATGAAGGGAAAGGACTTTGCCCTGTCGTTGGGTGTAGGGCTAACTTGCTCGGCACGTGTCCCGACATTTTACAGGTTAGATCGCCGCCGGGTCACGGTCCGGTTGTGGCTTGTAAGAGCGGATGCGAAGCCTTTGGAACGGACGAGCTTTGTTGTAGGAACCATTACAATAGTCCTCAAACGTGTAGGCCTTCGACTTATTCTGACTTTTTCAAGCATGCTTGTCCTGCCACGTTTACGTATGCCCATGATAGCCCGTCGCTCATGCACGACTGTGCTTCGCCACGTGAACTTAAGGTTATTTTCTGTCACTAGCTGGGGATGGAGACAAATAAATTTGACTTTGTTGTTCCAGTTTGTGAACCCTAATTGCGAGATTAGTTTTAAGCAAATTAAAACAACGATGAAGGAGCTTCAGTTGTGTTAATTTCTAGTGTTTCGTTTTATATATATATATATATATATATGTATCTAATGTTTGTATGTATGCATGTCTGTTCGCAAGTTGGATTGAAGAATTAATTAATGGTGTTGAACTGTAGTTTTTAGAGTATGCGAAGTTTAAAACTATAAATGAAGTGAATATCTTGTTGTTTTCCTTTCTCCTTTTTTGTTGTTGTGTTGTGTGTTTAACTTTAATATTGTTGATCATAAAAAGAAGAGAGTAGATGGTTGATTTTCTCATTCAAAAGTAAAGGTGAAAAGCACTTTTCAAATATGGGGCTACTGAAATCTGGAAAGCATTGTTCGGACTATTTATTTGTACGTAGTGGTATCATTTTTTCAGGTAAAAAGCAAAAATTTTAGTGCTTGCTTTTTCTTTTTCTTTTAATTTAATTCATTTTTATTAGACAAAAAAAAGAATTTAGCGGCTAAGATTTACGCGCAGATTTTGACATGATAGTAATTTGTAAATATATATATAGTTTGATTTTCTCCCCATTAATGTCTTAATGTTTACATGTAGTTCTATAGTCAAAAGATTAGCATTCTTGCTCGGGTGTCCTTTTCAAAAAAAAAAACAAACAATGGTCTTCAAGTCCCAAATCGAAAATAAAAAAAAAACCTCGAGAACGGGATTTCTGGATGGTTTCAATCAGCAAACAAACGACAAATCAAAATCGTTCCCTTCAGTCTTAAGGGGCCCATAATATATATTTCTGAAAGAAAGAGGACGGGTAATAATGTGGTTTTGCTTTGTCGTTTCTTATTATTATTTACAACAATAGTGTAAAGGAAAAGCGGTAAAGCACGAATCTTCTCATTTAACCTTCCACGTCAGCTTTATCTTCTCCTATAGCCCTTCACGCCCTTATTATTATTTGAAATAACGAATTCTCAACTTTCCCCTTTTTTTTATTCTTTCCTTTGGGTTATTTTTTCAGAATTCTTTCGAAAACTTAATAAAAATTAAAAAATAATTTAAAATTTTAAAGTTTATTTTTTTTAAGTCTTCACAAAAATTTGTGTTTTTAAAACCGTATGTAACATTTTTCTATTAATATTTTATTTTATAATTTTATTTTTAATATATTAAAAATAAAAATTATAACTTAGCAAATGAAATTAAAAAAAAAAACTCATATCTAAATAAATAATAATAGTAACAATTTCCTTCTTAATCTCTTGAAAAAGTTTAAACTTAAATAAAAATTAATGAAAATCTAAAAGCCGATGGGCATTCTCTCAAAACGTCGGCCTCATTTGGCCTCTGGTTTTTCCTTCCTACGGCAAGAAAAGGAAAAAAAAAAAAGAAAGAAGCTGCTTCTTGCAAGCAACCACCGTAAGACTCCCTTGACATTATTGCAACATAAGGTGGGCAAAGCATTTTTGGATTTTATTGTTTGATTTGATTAAATAAAAATTCAATTCGGATTTAATTTAATTTTATTTTAAGTATAATTTTTTTTAATTGAGTATTTAAAAAAATTTGACATAAATAAATATTTATATTTTGATTTTGTCAAGTATATAAGTACTCTGCATCAATGCTACTATTAAATGAATGCTTATATAATATTTAATATTTAGTGAGATTGTGATAAGTGACAAAAAAAATATATTATTATTTTTAAAAATATTACGTGTCACAATCAAATTAGATGTTAAATGTCATGTAAGCATTTATTACGGAGTACCTATGTATTTGATTGAATTATAGAATATGCACTTATTTTGACCAAAATTTTCTTTATACACTCAATTGAAAATAATTGTATAGCATAAGAGTCATTTGTATAATTAACTCTTAAAAGTATAATGTTAAAATTAAAGATTTTTTTACTTTAAATTACGTGCTTTCATCTGTTCAATTTTTTAATTACTCATAATATTTTAATTTATTTTTAAATATATTTATTATTAATATATAAATTTATACATTGATATTACATTAAATATAACTCCTAAAATTAATTGATTTTATCCCATGGTTTGTTCACTAAAATCATAAGTTCTTCGTAGAAAACATCAATTCACATGAAAATAATGATTGTTTTTTGAACTTAACCGAAAAAAATATCTTGGGAGAAGACAACATAAACCATGTTACACATCAATTAAGCAAAACGACTTACTATTAATATAGACAACAGAGACATACCTAATTACCACTGCCATTTTTATCTTTTAATGAAAGCTTTAGATTTAAAGTATTTAAATTGTGCTGGCAAGCAATAACATTTGAAATCACATGGCTAATAACGAATAGAATATTTGCAATTTATTTATTATTCATTTATTATCTAATTTTACATTAAATATTAATAGTAGCATTTAAATATGTTAAATATATGAATTTATCAAAAAAAATTTAAATAAAAATATAAAAATTAAATAATAATTATTATATTCTAATATCAATACAAATAAAAATAAATTTTAATAACGAATTTAAATATTTGATATTATTCAAAAAATAAAAATAATTCGAATAATAAACATCTAAAAATTTATATCAAATTCTCTATGAATAATAAATATAATATTAAAATTAACAAAACATTAAATTTTTTACAACCAAATCCAAATGCAATAAATTAAAAAATGTCGAATATTCAGGGTGTACTTGGTCCAGTGAAAAAGCATGAAGATGGATAGAGAAATGTAAATATGCTTGGTTGGAAAAAAAAATGAGATAAAAAAATTTAAAAAGATTTTTAATTTTTTATATCAATGAACAAAAATGAATTACTTCAAATTGAAAAAAAATGAGGAAAGAAAATAAGAACAATGTGTCAAATGTAAATATTTATAAGATCATTTATTATTTTTTAAATTTTATTTTTTCATTGTAAATTTTAATAGATATAATGGTAAAATAATATTTTTTTATTTTTTATTTAATATTTAATAAAAATATATTTTTTATCTTTTTATTTTTATTACTAAACACACTAATAAAAAATACTTTTTTATTTTTTTCTTTAAATTTTGTAAAAGTTACGGAGCAAAGCCTAAATTTTTAATATGCCAATATGTCATCCCTATGTTTACTCAAGGAAAACATCAAAATCACAAATCTTACCCCCGACTTACGTGGCAACAACTGATTCGTTTCTAAAAGAAATGTAGAAACAAATCGAACCGTACAGAATCCTAGCTCTCCCGTGCGCAATTTTTTTTTCTCCCCACAATCGCCGAATTCTCTCGGTCTATGAAGTGAAACGAAGTGTCTACTTTCAGTTTTCTCTTCTTTTTCCTCTCAAATCGCAGAGTTCTTTTTTTTTTTTTTTTTTACGCTCTTTCTTTTTCTTGCTTATCTTGTTATTGGTTTACATGGCATCTCAAGCCAGCCTCCTCCTTCAAAAACAGCTCAAAGGTACTTTTTTTATTTGGACGATTTCCATTTAATGATTCCAACTATGAATATTTTTCTTTTTTTCTTTTTCTTGGCGGGGGGGTTGGGATTGGTTTGATTTTGAACCGAGTATTGATTGATCCTTTCTGCAGATCTTTGTAAGAATCCGGTTGATGGGTTCTCAGCCGGATTAGTTGATGAGAACAATATCTTCGAATGGAGTGTTACAATTATTGGACCTCCTGATACTCTTTAGTAAGTTTTTTTTTTGGTTTAAATTGAGATTTAAGTGTTTCTTATGGATTCTTTGATGTAGGTTTTGTTTGCTGACATTGGATCGGGAACTAAGGTTATATTGGTGCTTAATAGGACTTTGGGGTTTTGAAATTAAATTGATTTAGTTGAATTATGGTTAATGCAAGAATTCGTTTTAAGGTCTTCTGTTGAATTAGAATGGGATTTTAGGTTTTGAATTCGGTTAGTTTGATTGAGTATTAGGTGATGGTGATGTTTGGAATATCCTATTTTGAGTTTTACCTAGTTATAATGTTTACAATCTCCATTCCATCAATTTCATCGAATTGGTTGTATAGCAGTCTTAAGAAAACAAATTGTTTGTTTTCTGCATCTATGGGGAATGAATATGGTTAGGACCTCAGGGGGCTGTTGATATCTTCTTTCATTGTAAATATACGTCATTAATTTTCATAGGGTTTTTCTACTTGGTTCAATTGAGCAAGCTAAATTGTATCTCCATAAATTCTTTTTGGAGGGGTATTTGTTTCGAGCAGCACAAATTGTAGTTCCTGTATGTTTTTGAATTTTTTCAATTGGCATTAACTTCTCAACAATGCTATTTGTTTGCTGCTAGGATAGGGTTTTTTTGCTTTGAAGCTTATGTTTTTGTTATGTGTCTTACCTTCCTGTTGCTTATTCTCATCTACTGTTATTGTGATTGAGTAATCTTGACATTGGATTGAGTTCTATTGGAAATGTTTTTAGTGGTTGTAGCTGTGGGAATTTATAAATCTCTCATATGGGGGACATATCTTCCAATTTTATG
This sequence comes from Adansonia gregorii, assembly GCA_038382025.1. Lineage (NCBI taxonomy): Eukaryota > Viridiplantae > Streptophyta > Magnoliopsida > Malvales > Malvaceae > Adansonia > Adansonia gregorii. The sequence goes on along the minus strand of JBBYHO010000008.1, from coordinate 2,805,061 downwards.
GTTTTTTTTATTTGTTAATGTTCCTTAATATAAATATTATAATTTTAGTGAAGGGGGATTTTTCAATGCAATCATGAGTTTTCCACCTAATTATCCAAACAGTCCTCCAACGGTGAAATTTACATCAGAGATTTGGCATCCTAATGGTATACCTTTGTTTATTCAAATTCTTAGTTGCCTTTATGTAATGCGAGAATTAATTCCATCTATGTGTATTGCAGTTTATCCTGATGGTCGTGTTTGCATATCAATTCTTCATCCTCCGGGTGATGATCCAAATGGCTATGAGCTTGCAAGTGAGCGCTGGATGCCAGTCCATACAGTATGTTTATGAAGTGTCAATAATTTTTGAATTGTCCTTTTGTTTGTGCTTGTTCAACTGCTAATAACATTCATATTGCCATGGATTTCAAGTTCTCTCAAAGTTTATATGCTTGATTGCAAACGAGTAATTTTCTTTTATAGAAGAAGGAAGATAGGAAAGAACTAATATATTCCCCGGAAATGGTAAGATATTTGCATGTAATTAGAGACCAAAATTTTATATGAATCTGAATGCTAATACTGAATGATTTTGTTCTTACTAAAATGAAGATTGAAGGGGAATATTTTTTGCGTGATCAGTGAGTTGCATGGAATTTGCCAATGTGCTCGGAATGTTTTGACCATAAGATACCTCTCAATCTTGAGGGGTAAATTAAAGGAAATGTCATGTGATTGATTTTGATTGCATTGGTTTACCAGGTGATTGACAGCTAGACATGTAAAACTAATGTGGCATTGGATAAATGTGAAATGTCTCAAGAAAAAGTATCTTAAGGAATTGATTCTTTCAAACGGTGTGGACCTTGAATCCATCCAGAATTACTAAATGAAATTGGGATGGCTTAGAATGGATTGATCATGCGTATGTATGGGCCAACAAAATAATTTGAGTGGAATGAATTAAGGACAATGTTAAAGGTGGAGGATATCTGAAATAAAAAATACAAGAAGGATAGAAAACATGGAGGTAAATTGTAAGTCGTGTGGTTAGCTTAAATCTGGCCTTAAACTGGATGAAATGGAGATAAAATCCATGTATATGAACTTAATTTGTTTCAGATAAAGGCTTAGTTTAGTTGATAAACAGTCAAAGTTTCAAGTAATAACAGTTTGGTCTCCTTATTATTTCCTGTGGATTTAAATTTTGTTGCTGATCCAAAAGATTTTTCTGAGTTACGTGTCAGCTCTCAAGATTTGATTATGTGACGTTAAAACCTTTTGTTTTGGATTTTGTTTTTTTAATTTTGCTATCTGTTTATGATGCGGAGATTTTAAGCTTTGTTTTTCATTAGTTTGAAATGTTTTGTCAACCTGCTCCTCTCTATTGTTTTTCTATCCATTTTTTTCCTGACTCTATTATAGTGCATTAGCAAACGTATATTCTTACTATTTGGCAGGTTGAAAGTATTGTTTTGAGTATCATATCAATGCTTTCCAGCCCTAATGATGAATCTCCTGCGAATGTTGAAGCTGCAGTAAGTGATTTTCGTGATTCATGTATTTTCTTTTTCCTAAAACTCTGGCCTTTGGTTTGTTGGTTCTTATTAGTTATCATGTTGGTTGCCTTTCTGCCTTCAGTATGGCTAATTGATCTCTGCAGTTACATGCGATGTTCCTTGTGAATGTTTGATGCTAACTAAAATAACATTTTATAATGTCGTGTGTACTTTTCCACTAAGGATTCCAGTCTGACAAAACTTTTTTTAGAAAGCTTATTGAAATTAGCTCTTGCTAGCTGTTATTAACTAAAATGATTATAGTGTTCTAATTTGCACTTTTGCCTTTATCTCGTTAAATCTTATGGTATTTGGTATCAATCAACTGTGATTTGTGTTCTTGTACCACGTCTATGACAATCACTGTTCAGCAACATTCTATCATATTATATTTTATATTTGAACTAATGAGTTTTAAAAAAGTTGTTCGACAGTGGCGTCTTACTGTCATCGATGGACCAAAGAAACAAAACCATGCTTCTCTATTCATGTTTTTTACAATCTACATTTGTTGTATATATTTGCAGAAGGAATGGAGAGAGAGGAGAGATGAATTCAAGAGGAAGGTTAGCCGCTGTGTCAGACGATCACAAGAAATGTTATGATCTTGTTGCCGGCGCGTCTTCTCTACGATATGTGTACGGTCCCAAAGAAAACCTTGAATTTAATTGTGTGGGGAGATGTGGTCAATACAACTGCGAAGGGTCCTTGTAGAATGCCATCTGAAATTCTCAATCTTTAACCTCTTTCTTTACTTTGTATAAACTTTGAAACGTTTTTCTCTGTATTCAAAAGCGTTTTGGTTTAGTGTTTGTTGGCAAGCGTTCTTGTTGAGTCCCTCCTTTTATCACTAAAAAAAAAAAAAAGAGGTCATTTGTCTGCTGACTCTTCCTTGGGTGGACAATTTGTCTGGTGTTAGATGCTATGATTCATCTTATTGGTAGCTTTACCATATGCCTTTTGGATCAAACTCCGTAACGATAGTATTTTAATTTCTCTCTTTTTCTATTCTGCTCACAATATTTTTGCTAGAATCAGAGAATTGGAAATGAAAGTTTTAGATGGATTTGACGATGTCTTCTGTTGACGAAGGGAATAAGCTGCTGAACTGTTAGGTAAAGAATGAGATTCATGAGAAAACAGGGAGATGTCAGAGAGTATCAGAGTTTATATTCAGGGTGTGTTATGTTTAAGTGAACTTCTAGAGAAAAGCTGGTAAGAATGAAATTTGGTAGAATTTCAGTAAGTTCTAGTGTTTACTTATTCCTAGTAGTCTTAGCAATGGCTATTTATATTGGTTTGGTGTGAGTGACACTGAGTTTCAAATCTCGCCTGGTGTAAGTCAAGTGTTTGATAAAACTGCTACGAAATTGAGAGACAGGGAACTTGACTTGGATGACGAATTGAGTCACTAATTGATGGTTTAAAAAACTTTTGGGTTGCATAGATCCGGTCTAGGTTCAGTGCATGACATACAGAACAACATAGTACACAAAATTAAGATTTAAGGAAGGTTTAACAACTGCTATTATGCAATATATATATATATATATTTAATTTTAATTTTTTATTTTTATTAATCTGTTTTACATTTTGAAATGGGGATCTGTGATTGCTTTTTCTTTTTTTGTCAAATGCGTTTATATAAATTCAAATATTAATTCTCTCCGTGAATATAAATTTATTTATCATTTATGTTATGTTTATTTAAATATTTAATTTTAATTTTTTAATTTTTATAGTTTCATTAACAAAATTGGGATTGTTATTTTTTTAATGTAGTCATCATTTCCATTCATATATATATATAATATAATAAATTGAAGATTAATAAAGGAAATCAAGACACGTTTGTCAACATTAACAGTTAAATGTTAACGTCTGTGAATTCGCAGACTTAGCACAACTAATGAACCGTTCACGGTCTCTTTTGACTACGAAGTCTAGATTTTGATAAGTACCGTACACGTGTCACTCGATGAGCTGTACATTAGCTTAATAATCACGTGCTGGCCCCCCTTCGTGCCATCCAATGCCCTTTTCGTCTCCATGTTATCTTTCTTCCTTTGATCGTAATAGAAGAAAGTAAATAAATACGAACCAAAACAAAGGAAACACGATCATAAAGTAAGCTGCCGTAAAAGTCGAGAAAAAGTGTCGGTTCAAACTTTCTCTGCGCCAAATCTACCAAAAAGAAGAAAAAAAATCGACGAGATTTTCAGCTAAGATCTCTTTTTTTATTTTTTGTTCTTTATATTTATATGTAATTTCTAGGCTATATGTTTGATAAATACCTGATTTCAAATCCTATCTGTTTGCAGGTTGATTTTTTACTTGGATAAAATCTAGTGAGATTTGAAGAGTTAGAGCTTGCTCGTTCGATTTGATCCTGTTAATTGCGTTTATTAACTGAAAATGTGGAAAATTTCATAGGTTTCTTAATTTTTTGTTTGTTTTATTTTCCATGGAAGAGAAGAAAGGTTATAAAGGAAATTTAGTTGTTTCGAGTCCTAAATCATTTCCTACGAGTAGTTACAGGCAAATAACTGCAATAAGGAATTGTAGAGATGTTAAGGATGCAGCAGGTCATGTAGCAATATTTTTACTCAAAGTTGCTGCATTAGAAACAGTTAGAAGGGTCTCAAAGTCTAAGTGTCCCTTTCTATGGCGCGGTATTCAGGCTCTTCAAGTTATTTGCTATCCGCCCTTTAACTGTATTCAGAAATGGGCTCCTTTTAAGGGTTTGGTTAAAGGAATGCAGGTTTGTTCTTAACAACTTTGTAAAAATTGCATTTTCAGTTAATTGCTAGGTTGAATTATTTATGATAAAGAGTTGTTTAAACAAATTATTGACCTTGTTTCAGATGTTGTCGAGGCCACTATTGGTGCTTTCAATCACGACAGCACTTTCTGATCAAGAAGAGTTAGTTGGTGAAACCTCAGATGGGGGTAGTGGTTCTCTGGTGAATCCAGAATTTCATTCTGAGGAACCTTCTGCGCAGTCTGCCTTGGATGCAAGGTACATCAAGCAATGAAGCGTATGAGGTTTTTTCTTTGTGACTTTTTGTGTTTTTGCCTTTGCGTGTCAATCTTGAATGGGAACTTTATTTGCTGCATTGCAATCTAAGATTGGAAGGAGCTTCACTAATCTTAGAAAGATGTCTATTCTTAATCTGATCTGAACTCAAGAGCTTTGGTTGACTTTCTAACTAGCTGATACTGCAGGGTCAGAACTGAACATAAAAGTGAACTATATATAAGAATATACACTATCTGGCCTACGTATAGATCATGATAATTTCCTAACCATAAAGAATTACTAATAAATAATATTATGCTATTGGTTGGGCCTGTAGTTCAGATTTGATCCATCTCTGTCCACTTCAATTCTGATGGATTTTTTCTGCTCATGGGACTTTCTTTCTGATTTGCATAGATTCTAATAGTACCAAATAGAATTCATCACCTATTAGGTCGAATACGACTTGGCCTGGCTGCTCCCTTAAATAAAATAGGTTTGCATGTTTCAAGCAATTTGATGTTCAAGTTGACTAGCAAGTGACAACTTTATGTGCATATATCTGTTACTCTTTCTATTAGGAAGTAGTAACTTGAGGATGTCTTCGCTAATGAGCTATGTTTACTAACCACTTCAACAATTATGTGTAAACTACTGAATCAGTAATGAAGCTTCCCAAAATCTTGAGTGTGAAAGCTGGTTGGATCAACTCCACAAGGAGCTGGAAAATCAAGGAATTAGTTTACCAGAGAGGTAATTTGATGATTTCTGTTCATGAATGCATATATGTTTTTCTTTTTTTTTTTTTTTTGCTAGAAGAAATGTACCACATTACAAATTTCCCCCTTTAAATAATCTTACTGAAAAAATTGGCCAATCAATTTACAATCATTAATGCATTCAAGTTCCAAACCCGATAGTGAAATGAGTTATAAACCTCTTTCGTTAATAGTTCATCATCAGGCTGTTTGCCTCTCTTTTTGTACATTGAGGCTTCAATAAATCAATTAGTATACTCTGA
>JBBYHO010000008.1:2763816-2790284 GCA_038382025.1 Adansonia gregorii | reverse complement strand
CATATTTATATTATTTGTTATTTTATTTAAAATCATCAAACCTAACTCCCCATTAATAATTTAATAGTGACTTAAAGCCTTCAAAATTCCAAAATCGCCTTCATTTTTTCTCTGGCCATATACGTACGTTTGTTAATTGATTGATGGCCAAAAAATTCTTTGTTAAATCGGCCGCAAGATGAGCCTTCGTTATTTATTAAGCACAAGTGGGTCCCAAATGACATTTCCACCGTGGCTACAAATTTCAAACATGCTAACCCTCCGCCTATAAAAACCCCCAAACACCCGCACTCAAATCCCACCGTACCAAAGCCTTTGCAAGAAGACATTGGGAAAACTTCGTTGTTTCTTCTTCGTCTTTCTCTCCTGCTTCTCACAATGCCAACCACACCCCTGCAACCGAGCAGAGCCAGAGTCGCATGGAGCAGTTGCCTAGCCTCAGCCTTCCGCACCGCCTTAGCCTGCAGCATAGTAGGCTTCGCCACCTTGTATGGACCAGCTTCTCTCCAACGCGAAGTAGCATTCCCAGCATTTTCCTACGTAACGGTCATCCTCATTGTGACAGACGCCACCTTGGGTGACACGTTGCGTGGGTGCTGGTTGGTTCTCTATGCATCCGTTCAAAGCCTGGGACCTTCCATGTTGAGCCAATGGCTGATAGGACCAGACAAGCTCACGAATGGGACCACGGCTCTTGCGGTGGCGTTAGGAGGGCTGGTAGTATTGTTGCCAGAGTCGACTCACTTGATAGCCAAGCGTATAGCGTTGGGCCAAATCGTTATAGTTTATGTTGCCGGTTTCATTAATGGTGGCAAAACGGAGCTTATTATGCATCCGTTGCATGTAGCGGCTAGCACGGCGGTTGGGGCGTTGGCTTGTGTTTTAGCCTTATTGCTTCCCTATCCAAGACTGGCCTGCTGCGAGGTTAGTTAACAAATACATCTTACTATCATGTCTCTCTCTAAATCCAAGAAAACACAACTTTGAATGAAAAATATTTATTTATTATTAAAATAAGATTGTATCGGAAATTTTTAAATATATTTATATTAATAATAATTAAAATGATATTATTTTATTAAAAATAAAATTATTTAATATTAAGATTTAAGGTAAATGGGAAAATTTTTTTAAAGCTAAACTTTTTTAACGTAAAATTTAAACATAGGAGAGAGAACCTAGTAAGGGTTCAGTACATCAATGCCGTACCCAAAGCACCAAGGTCTAATCTAAGCACAATAAACAGTTATTTTTTTTTTTAATTTGGAAAAATAAAAAAGGAAAATTCCTCTTTCATTTTTTGTTAATGCGAACTGCGAAGTTCATATGCATTAAAAATGGAAAGCGTGAAAAGATTTTGAGTTTGATAGAATTTCTTTGTTATGTTTGTATAGGCGAAGAAAAACTGCAATCTTCTGGTGGAGAACGGTTCAGAGAGGCTAAAACTCTTCGCGAAGGCACTTTGCGCAGAAGACGAAGCAGCGGCATCTGCTTCCATTTCTCAAGCCAAGCTATTGACGGCAACCGCTGCCAAACTTCTTCAAAGCATTGAACGCTTCCAAGTAAGACCTGTCATTATAATTTTGACGCTACTGTTATAATGGATAGTCTTTTTCATTTTGTTCAATATATATATATATATATATTAAGTGACTGAAGTTATTGATCATTTTCTTTGGTGTTGTAAACAGGGAAGCATGAAATGGGAGAAACTTCCATTCAAGTTTCTTAGACCCTATTACATGAACTCAGCGGAGAAATTGCAAGATATGGAAATAGCTTTAAGAGGAATGGAACTTGCTTTGGAGAGTACTCCATCATTTCCAGGGAGATTATTGTTGGATGGAGAACTCAAAGATGGCCTGCTTAGGCTGGAAGAGCACATTAGCTTAACCATAAAACAGGCTAAATGTTTCTTGCCTGGTGATTCCATAAGCACTGTTCCGGAAGCAAATGCTGAAGATGCTATGAAGTTCTTCGAAACGCTTCAAACGATCCCAACAACCCACCAAGATTTACCCTCTTTTTTCTTCTTATTTTGCATTAAACTCCTTCATAGTAAACCGTTGCCAAAGCCAACTACTAAAAATTTGGTTCAGGAAGATGGAGGATCATCACCCATTTCGTCGAAACAAAATGGGTTATCTTTCAAGGAGGTTCGGGGAAGCTGCGGCCTTCAGAGCAAAAGGGTCGTGCCAGCTTTCAAGTTCTCACTTTCTTTAGGATTTGCTGTTCTATTTGGGTTGATATACAGTAAGCCCAATAGTTTCTGGTCGGGACTCTCAGTTGCTATCAGCTTTGCCGCTGCAAGAGAGGCAACATTTAAAGTTGCAAACGTTAAAGCACAAGGGACAGTTTTGGGGAGTGTATATGGAGTTATAGGGTGCTTTCTTTTCGAAAGATTCTTGCGAATCAGGATTTTGTCTCTTCTGCCTTGGTTCCTCTTTACAAGTTTCCTAAGGCAAAGCAAGATGTATGGTCAGGCTGGTGGAATATCAGCCGTCATTGGTGCCCTACTGATATTGGGAAGGAAAAATTATGGTGTCCCAAGTGAATTCGCCATAGCGAGAATCATTGAAACATTCATTGGATTATCTTGTTCGGTTGTGGTTGAGCTTGTTTTCCAACCCACAAGAGCTTCAACTTTGGCTAAAATTGAGCTGTCTAAAAGTTTGGAGACATTGCATAAATGTATCGACTCGGTGTCTCTCCAAGTCAGTGAAGCCAACCTTGTAGAGAATCAAAAGAAGTTGGAAATTAATGTCAATCAGCTAAGAAAATTCATTGGGGAAGCCGAGGTGGAGCCCAATTTCTGGTTTTTGCCTTTTCATAGTGCTTGCTACGTTAAGCTTTTGGGGTCTTTGGCAAAGATGATGGATCTCCTGTTTTTTGGTGCTCGTGCAATTGGATTCCTCGAGCAAGAGTCACTAAAACTTGAAACTTCTTGGAAGGGAACTGTAAATACCCTAGAAGTTGACCTTAAACTTTTCAAGGAGTCAGTTGGCTTTTTAATAAAATACCTCGGAAAAATATCATTGATCAAATCACTCAAGGAACTTGAAAAGAACAACATTTCTCATGATCTTGAGATGGGAAAACCACCATGCCCGAATTTTTTTAGGGTTTCTGGTTCAAATAAGGAAGATGAGATGGACAAGGTTTTGAATTCATTTCTTCAACATTCCGAAGAAGTTGTCGATGCAATCCATGGCATTGAAGGTGAGAAGGAGACTAAGAGCCAGATGGTTGTAAGTTTGAGTGCCTTGGGATATTGCATGAAAAGTTTAATAAGAGAAAGCAGAGAGATTGAAGAGGGAGTAAAGGAACTTATTCAGTGGGAGAATCCTTCAAGCCACGTAAACTTGCATGAAATCTCATGTAAAATACGTGCTATACACACTTGATCGTTGCAACATGAGAAATATATAATATAATAATAATAAAAAATACTAACTTGTACAACATCTATCATAATGCAATGAATGATAGATATGGATTAATACAAAAACTATTAATTAGTAACTTGTAGAGTTATGGCAGTATTAACTTGGCCAGCCCATTGTGCATATGCATATACATTATTAATATTTCCATCATTATATGATTTATGAAATATAACGATTCATTTGAATTGACAATGAAATTCTTTTTTCATCGTATTATGGCATTGCTTTGATATTAAGTTTTTAAAATTCAAAAATAAAATAATTATAATATGATAAAAAATTCTCATTGTTTCCTCAAATAGACCTCAAAACAAGACGACTACAATATTGATATAGTTACAACTTAGTTTTTTTAAAAAATAATATATTTATTCCACAAATTTATGAATGATGAGTGGAAAAAATGAAAGAAAAAGAAAAAGAAAGAAAGAAAGAAAAGAAGCCGTCGATGCAGTTGACATAACCTATGAAAAGTGGAAGGCACATGCATGCTAAAAAAAGGTTAAGTATGTTTAGCATTCAAAAATTTGAAATGGTTTGTCGAGGATTAAAGTTTCGTTTACTACTTGGATTCGCTTAACATTTCTACTGTTCCACAATGTTGTTATATTATCCTCAATAAAACGGGCGGAAAGTAATTGAAGGATCATATATAGATGAATTTTCTAATGCTATTATAAAGCCAAAAAAAAACTAGATTAACATATAACAAGTGTAAAATAACTCAACTTTTCACTGCTCTTGGAACATTTAAAGATCGCAGTCAGTGTCGCGGAGAATGACGTGGGTGAATAATGATATATTGGACGATGATTTAATAAACATAATCCAAAACAAGAAAGCTTTTAAATTGTTCAAATCTGTACTTGCAGGCCGCCGCCATAAAATTTTACAAAGCTCTTCTAAAAGCCTGCATTTTTGAGTGAGAAGCTTTGATTAAACCCAAAACTACTTTGGGGCCTTATAAAAGCAAACCAGCAACGCAAATCCAAAATTGTAGACCCAATGGATTGGGAATGGCACTATGAGCTTCTAGGGAGGGAGGCACATTAAAAAAAAAAAAAAAAAGTTTGAACTCCTAATGTGGCTGCTGGGATTCGAGCCCAGGTCTCCACGGCCACAACGTGGAATTCTTACCACTAAACTACAGCCACGTGATGACCAACGGCTGCTTAATATTTCTATAGAAAGTTTCTATCTGGAGAAACCCAACCCTGCTTTTGAAGCTTAACCTACGGTGTGGTTTCGAGGATTAGAGGATAGAAAAAAATAAATAAATGTAAATTATTGAAATAATTATTCTCACTAACTAAACAATTAATTTACATAGAACTTAAAAGATTGAACTATTTTTTTCACTCTATTTTCCATTAGATCTTCAATATTCATGAGAAACAATTTCTTAAAAATTACGAGGAATAAAACTAAGAAGATAACATGTTTTAACAAAGATTTTAATTTTAATTTTTCTTTTTAATTATTTAGCCAATTGTCCATCCATAACCATGGAAGAGAAAAATTAGTGGAAAATTTTTCAACTTTTCCATTCAAAAAATAAAATTGAGAAAAGATTAGTTGAAACTTTTAAGTTTGGATGGTGTTCCACAATGAATTAAAAATTTTCAATCTATTAAAAAATAACATTTTTAATAATTTATTTTTTTTTATAAATAAGTACTCAGTTTTTATTAATATTCCAAATAATTTTTATATATTCAGTATTTAATTTTAAGCATTTAATTATGCAATTTATCAACTAACACTTTATTTAGAGAAATAATACTATTAATTGGTGTCCATATGCACAAATAAAGATTCTTTAATTACACATTTAAAAAAAAATCTATTTAATGTATTGCTTTTATTGCATTTAATAAAAAATTATTATACTAATTTTATTCCATTTTTAAAAATATTAACTTAATTAATGTTATTGAACATTAATTAACATTTTTAATGGAAAAAAAAAGGATGAGGTGAAACTTGAAAGGCAAGCACTGTCCAATCATCAATATACTAATATGCTTTTTTATTGGCTCACGGAAATTGCGGATTAAGGTAAACAAAGACTTTGAGTAATTAAAACCATATTATCAAATCAAGAAAGGAAAAAAAAAAAAAAACAAACCCCCAAAAACTAGCTGTAATTCTCAACTAATTAGAGGCCCCCGATGTTAACCATTTTAGTACACGTGGCAACCACAAAATAGGTCAGCGACAACCCACGCAAGGAAAAAAAAATAAACATCGCATATTCGCCTTCGGTCTTCTTTCTTCACAGTTCACTCCCACAGTCCCACTTGCAAACGCAAAGTAAAGCATCTGCCATTAGTACACTATTAATAACCTTAATTATTACCTTTGAACATTTTAATTACTGATTAACTATTTTAATCTCGATTCTGTCATCCCCAAAAACTAAATGCCTGCACTTGATTAAAAACCCCGCGTTTGTTAAGATAGAAAATTAAACGGTTAAAATTTGAAGGGTTTTCCTTTTTTTTTTTTGGTTTTATATTCGAGGTTTTAAGTTTTAATTCTGTTTGGTGTGATCTGTGTATTTGTTATTGTTATCAAGGAGCCATCATTAAAAGCTCTTACTTTTCGTAAATTTGAAGGCTCTCCGATTTTCTTTTTTTTTTTTTTTTATGGAAATTTATTAGGTGGAAGAAATTTCGATTTTTAGAACCATTTTTGAGGCTATAAATAAGGTTATCTGATCCCTGGGTTTTTTTCGTGTAAGTAAGAGATCAATCTCTCAAAGTTTGAATCAGGTTTTGTTATTTCAATCTCTATCTAAAAATCAATCCTTTTTTCTCTCAAATCCATGGTCCAATTCTATCTTTCAGTTGCGTTTTTTTTTTTACTTAATCAGGCCCTCTTCTTTGGTAGGTTTTTGAGTTAAAACGCGAGATCTGAGCAATGGCAGCAAATTCATCAAATGGGGAACGGCAAACAACCTCAAAGCCACCACCTTTGCCATCTCCATTGCGCTTTTCTAAGTTTTTTCAGGTTTTTTTTTTTTTTTTTTGCTTTTATTTAATACTAAAATGTTGGTATCAATTTAGTTTCGTTAACATCTTATGCGTTTCTCACTTTCCTTGTGCTAATTGATAATGAGTGATTGTGATGTTTTATGCATCTGGGTAGTTGCTTTTCCGAGTGAATTATAATCTGTTAAATAGTTATATTGAGCTTAGCCTTTGGTTATGACTTAAGAAAAAATGGTTTAATTAGAGCAATTTAAATTGGGGCAGACAATGTATGGAACTATGGTGCTGCAGCTCATGATCCATGCTATGTGACAGTAGTCTTAGCTTCATGGATCTCTCTGGATTTGCACTTAAAAAGTGTACCGAGTTGATCAAATGCATTTAACTGTATGTTAACAACATTCTCATTTAACATTGAATCTGTTCAACTTGGCTAATCCTCTAAATATTCAAAGAAGAATATCAGAGAAACGTGTTGGCGGGCCATGTTCAAAAAATGACCTCTTTTCCCTTTATTTCTTGACGTGTAATTTTCTGTCTTTTTTCAAAATAAATGCCAAGAGACAATTTAGTGTAATTTAAGAACACATAATTCTTTGAAAGCAATTCATTCAGATCCATTCAGAATCATTCTTAAGGTAATTTCCAGATGAATCCTAATATGGTTGTCCCTCCTGAGCAGGTAGCTCCAGGATTATAGATCCTTTATTATGGTTAAATATTCAGCTTAGATTTGTGAATACTGTCTTAGATCTAGTTTTTCTAATTGTTTTCTGGATCCTTATGTCCTCGATGGATCAAGGATTGCAATATTCCTCCTCTCCTTGCTCTCTCTTATTTCTACATGTTCTGGAAATTGTTTGAACTCTCCCCTACATCTTACATAAAGTTTTTGATCCATCAGTTTTATTGCATTTTAACTGTCTTCTTCATTTACATTCCATTTATATCTCTAATGCTACCTTTTTACCGTTTATGTCAGTCCAACATGAGGATTTTGGTTACCGGGGGAGCTGGTTTTATTGGTTCTCACTTGGTGGACAAATTGATGGAAAATGAGAAAAACGAGGTTGGTAGATTTTCTTATCACATCCAAGCTTTGTTTCCTTGTTTAGAAATGATCAGCAGAATTGATACTAGCATTGGACGCATGCACTAAGATTATTATGGCCTATACTAATATATGTGTCTTCCTTATACTCAGGTGATTGTTGTCGATAACTACTTTACTGGATCAAAGGACAATCTTAGAAAGTGGATTGGTCATCCTAGATTTGAGCTTATTCGTCATGGTAAATTCTTATCATTTAGCCTGTTATTGTTTCCGGGTCTTTTGACAGCAAAGCATTTCTTTTTCATTACCATAAGGGTCTAGTGGATGTATATTGACTACATTCCCTTTTCTTTTAATGCAACATATATATTTTTCCTTACCCTAATTGTGGTCAATCAGAATGGTTCTGGATGAGTCAAATTTAGTTTAGCTGCTCCAGAGAAACAATGTTGGCTGTTTGATCCTATGTTTTGAATTGTCTGTGTTGTAGACTTGAATTGATATGGATGGATTTTGGAGTAGAGACTGTTCAGAATGTAGTATTACTATACTAGGGAAAGCAATTTTGAGAAATTTGATATTTATATGGAAAATTTTCAATCATGATTCACTTTGCATCTGCTGCAAGGTATTGGTTGTATGAGCACAAAAGTTTCATATCATTATTTAAAATATGTGATTTTATTTCCTTACAAAACCATTTCTTATATCAAAATACAAAAAGGATTACTTTTGGTCATATTGGTAAAAAAAAAAAAAAAAAATTTATTCTAGTAAGTTGAATCTGAATCTCTTTCCCTTTATTCCAGATGTTACCGAGCCACTGTTGGTTGAGGTTGATCAGATTTACCACCTTGCATGCCCAGCATCTCCAATTTTCTACAAATACAATCCTGTTAAGGTGGGTGTTGCTTTTTTGGAATGCTTTTTGAAATATTTCTGAACAGTTCCTTAACTTTTACTTTGTTTGTCCTTAGACAATAAAGACAAATGTCATTGGCACACTGAACATGCTTGGACTCGCCAAGCGAGTTGGAGCAAGGTACGGGAACGTGGTTCTTTATCAATTTATTTAAGTTCCCCTCTCCACTGGCGCTACTCAATTGCGATTTTGTGGAGCAGGATCTTGCTCACATCAACTTCAGAGGTATATGGAGATCCTCTTATTCATCCACAACCTGAAACATACTGGGGTAATGTTAACCCAATCGGTAAGTCTATCAAACAACCATTTATGCGTAGGCTGATCTTTTCTGACAGTTAGTGTTGATTGAAGTGATTTTACTCAAGGAATACTTCAAATAGAAGATACATTCTTGGCATTATAATATTTCATTTCTCTTCAAATCTGTCAAAATACTAATGTGACTTGAATCCAGGACTAGAGATGCAAGGAACGGAGTAATCAGTTTGGCAGAATGTATTATGCTACGACTACATTAGTCTGGCACTGAATGCCTCCTTTTTGTTACAGGGGTTCGGAGCTGCTATGATGAAGGGAAGCGTGTGGCTGAGACCCTGATGTTTGATTACCATAGGCAGCATGGGATAGGTAAAATTTCTTGGTTTGCCTGAATGATGTTTTCCTGTTATTTTAGTGATTCTTAACATTGTTCTTTTATCCTTTGACATAGAAATCCGCATTGCTAGGATCTTCAACACATACGGGCCTCGCATGAACATCGATGATGGGCGTGTTGTCAGCAATTTCATAGCTCAAGCACTTCGGTAACTATTGTGTTTCAATATGCTATATCATTGTTAGCATATTATATGCTACTTTTCAATTGTTGTCAACAAGACCTTCATTCACTTATTCAATTACTGACTTAAATTGGAGAACAACCAAGCTAGTTCTTTCCTAAATTTTGTTGCCTTTCAGTCAATTAAAAAAACTTTTCTTTGCGTCTAGTTTCTCCACTGAGCCATTTTTTCTCACATTTCACTTCTCTTTTGCACTTTGTAGTGGTGAACCTTTGACAGTTCAAAAACCTGGGATACAAACTCGCAGTTTCTGTTATGTCTCCGACATGGTATGATACTGATATAAATTTTAATATTTTTACCTAGCTTTAGTTCCTTCTGATATCCCTCTGTTGTAATAAACTAAAGTATAACGTTTGTATAAATGGCTAGGTTGATGGCCTTATTCTTCTCATGGAGGGGGAGAACACTGGTCCAATCAATATCGGGAACCCAGGTTATTCCACAAATTTTATGTGAAAGTATAGGAAATATTTGTCTGGGCTTTATGGTTAGCTCTCGGGCTTATTGTCATTGTCATGCACTTACTGCTTTAGATGCTTTTTTGCACTCTTCTAGGTGAATTTACGATGCTCGAGCTTGCTGAGACAGTTAAGGAGGCGAGTTTCATATTTTCACTACTGTATTCCCATCCTTTATATATCATCTCTTTAAATACTCCATAGTAGCTCAATAGCTGAGCTCTATTTCGATCATCGCGAAGTTAGACATATAAGCCTATCTCAGATGTTGTTTTAAATATTGAAGCGTGAAAAGGAAGGGGTTCGAAGTCATTAAGACACCGAGATATAATTGAGGAATGCACGAAATAAGTGGGGGGATTAGGGATGCAAAGTACTGCTTTTTTTATTTTTTATTTTTTGATGTTTCGGAAGTTTTTGAGCCTGACCTGGCTTCTGTGTCATGGTGCATCTTTGCAGCTTATTAATCCCGAGGTGGAGATAAAGATGGTTGAGAACACTCCAGATGATCCACGACAGAGAAAACCTGACATCACGAAGGCCAAAGAACTGCTAGGTTGGGAGCCGAAAGTCAAGTTGCGAGATGGTCTTCCACTAATGGAGGAGGATTTTCGATTGAGGCTAGGAGTCTCCGCAAAGAAGTGAAAGGAAAAAAAAAAAAATTATTAATGAATTATATAGAGGGTGAAATTTCCGATGAATGATTCGCCGCTTGTGGTGGGATACTGGGAGCGTCACTGGTCTCCAGTTTATGCTCTCCCTTGCTTGGTTGAGAATTTGTGAAACTATTTTTAATTCTGGCAAATCCTTATAGATGGTCTTGTTGCCCGAAATATTGTTTGTTACAGCAACATTAATAAAATCTTATGGTTATCGAAAGTGTTTTGTACTTTCTTGACGAATTCTTTAGTTATAATGCAATACCATGCCACGTTTGGCCAAGTCTTCACAACAATGAGCTCGCGATTAGCCCCTGGTTCCCGGCGGAGAAACACGTAAGATATTGGCATTTGGGACCCTACTGGTGCTTCCACGTAGTTTGTGAAAGTTGCAAAAAGTACTGGTTACCACAACTAGTTATAGATTATGATCCCTGAACTCCGGAGTAGGTTAAATATGCATCTAAACCCAAGAGCGTAAAAAATAATAAACGATTAATTTTTTTAAAATTTATTTTTATATATTTTGATGATCTTATTTTTCTATTTATAAATACGTCAAATGAATGTTTTAAGGAAAAAAAATCTAAAAATATATGATTTCTGTTGGGATAAATTGCTTCGTTTCCCACACCAAGATAATAATAATAGATGCAATTCATATATTTACATCTTATATGTATTATATTATAATTATATTTAAAATATTTTATATTTATATAAATTTTAATAAATTAATAATTTATATTATATAAATTTATAAAATATATATTTATATCATATTTTAAATTTTTTATATCATATCAATTATTTTTTTTTTTTATTTGTATATCATGTCTAATAATATCACCGGACCTAATCGACGTGAACGAGAAAACTTGAAAAAAAAAAAAAGGATACACGAAAGCTGGGATGGAAGAAGACGCAAAATTAAATTTCCTTGGGTAAGACAACTCTTGAACAGCAATCCGCTCGAAGGTCTAGTTCAACAAGCAATTCATGGGTAGTAGGCCTGCCAAGTAGCATTCTAAATATTATAGTTATTCTCAAGTTTCTTATAGTTTAGTTTAAGTCATATTGGTACGCTGGAAGTGGTTCCCAAGGAAAAAAACCACCACCGCAACTGGCGAACGATGCATTTATAAAAGCTAACTGTACGAGCTACTCATCCTTAACCATCACAAATTCAAAATTTAGCAATTGGCGAACAATGGCCCAAATTTGTCAAGTTTCGATTCCCAAGATCGTAACCCAAAATGAAGGGGCATTAAATATAAACACCAATTGGAAAGGTATCTTAACATTATTCAAAGCAAAACCATTAATTGATAACCAAAATCAGATTTCATAACCAGAGTACCCAGAACCGATGTCTTCTGTTATTCTTTTATAGTTCATTGGGGGGAAAAAAGAAGGAAAACAACCATGCTCCCATAAGGATTGCAAGTCTGCAACCATATGGGCTTTGAAATTAGTTGATCACCTGCATAATAAAGAAAACAAAGAGAAATGTCATCCATTGATAAAACTCGAAAACTGAGACATTATTTGCAACTTTGGATCATGTTCAAGCATCTATCATTTCCTAATTATTTGCAACTTTGGATCATGTTCAAACATCTATCATTTCCTAAGAGGGAAGAAAGAAAACAAAAATATAATCGACCGGGATCAAAGAAAAACTCAAATATAGCATTTTCAGACAGAACAAAATATTTTGTTTCATAGCCCCGGGCACCAATGCTGTTCTAATCGTTGAAAGGCATCAATCCGTAGATGGATTTCTTAAAGCCCCTTTTTTAAATAAATAGTTCCATTAACACAGATGAGGTAACATACTTTAAAAAGATGATTACAAACTTAAAACTACCTATGCTAGTCCAAGGAAATAATTAAGTTACAAAGAAATATCAAAGCACCTAATGCAAAAAATCACAACTATAACGAAAGCATATGAAATAAAGGATTTAATGATACAACTACGTAAAATTGGTAATAATTTCTACATATTTGATTAAACCAAGGGAGAAGATAACTGAAGAGCGGAGGAGAAATTATACATACTCATTTATCTTCAACCTTCATTTTTAAAATCCAGTGAAATTATCAAAAGATAGTAAACAACTTCTTAATTTTCAAAGCATACCATTCAGTCCCTAGATAAAAATAATCAAATGCCTTATGATTTTAACTTGATACTTATCATTTTTCTACTGATCATCAGAGTCCTCTTGGATCAAATTTCACCTCATTTTACTTTGATTCGTTTCTCACCTGTCAATTCCATTCTCTTCTCATATGTCATGCCAACATGCCTAACTCAGGATTGCCACATATCCCACAGGTCAATTCAGATGAACTCTTAAAGTTCGTAGGTTTTTTTTTTTTTTGCAATTGTGTTTAGCTCAGCCAACAAAAAAAAAAAAATCCATATACACATTAAAGAGTGTTCAAACTTCAAAGGACCACAAACTGTGAAAGACACCGAATTCTCAATGTTCCATATATCAAAACCGAACATAACATGCTTGCTTCTTCGATCTTGAATATTATTGCAATTAACAAAACTATACCTCTTTAAAGTTTAAACACCATTCTCAGATCTCAGTCTCAAATATAAAAGGAAAAATGCAAATCCCAAAAATCTATGTAAAGGAGTCACAAAGGCCTTTAATCCTTGGTTCAACTCAATTTTACAAAAAAAAAAAAAAATCGAAAATAAGAAATCAGAAATCAGAGATTAGGGTTTATTTACCTCTTGTGCTTCTGAGCGAATGGAGAGTTCTTAACATCTTCCTCTGCAAAAGCATTAATAAAATAGTCGATCGGTATATTTGTACGTACGAAAATATCTATATCACACATCGGAAGTTAAAAATTGTTACCGGTGAGACCAAGGGAGAACTTGGTGATGATGGCTCCAGTTACAGCGAAGCCAACAAGGAAGGGCCAGGTGCGGTTAAACTCCCTCTTGAAGAAAACCGGCCATGGATCGAACCACCTCTTCATCTTCCTTTCGCCTTTTTCTTTTTTTTTATCTTTCTTTCTTTCTTTTCTTCTTGTGATTCTTACTCCCTGTGACTTTGGTGGCTATAAACCAGGCGGAGATCGGTTTTGCTGAGGGAAATGCTTTCTTGATTTTATAATGGCCGTTGGATGAACTGATGATCTCTGTGAAGATCGGGCCTAGAGAATGGTCGGGTGCGTGGGTTTGGGATTTAGCTTTTGATGGGCTTGGTTAGACTGGATCGTGTCTATCTCTTTAATGGGCCCATTAATTCAACCTTTAGATACTCGGAGTTTGAGAATGTGTTATTTAATTATTCGATCCATAGGGCCAGGGTAAGTATTTCATTAATTAAGATGACTTAATTTAAATTATAATTTACATAATAATTTTTTAAATTATATATTATTATTTTAAATAATATTATAGGTATCGAAGTTGAGCTTAGGAAAGGAAACTTTTTCTTTTTAGGTTGAGATCCAGTTTGATTTATAAACACTTCTAATACTAATTAATAATTATTGTGATTTTGAGACAAGTTTACTATGAAAAAAATAGCATCATATATGAATTTGATCAAAATTTATATAATAAAAAAGAATTAATATGTCAAAATTTATATAATACTTTTAATAAATTTATGAGAAAAAATATAAAAATGACATAAATATATAAATTGTCAAAGTCTAATGTGTACAACGCATGGGAGGGTTTTACGTATAATTTTTTAATATAATTTTGTAATTATTCTATCTTAAAAAATAATTATTTTATCGACATAAATACAAACTTTTATATCAAATATTGATAAACTTTATATAATTTAAAATTATAATTTGTTAATATGATTATTACAACTTGTAAGTTATATACTTCCTTACGTTATATTGTAGAACAGAGTTTGCAATAATAATCACCACACTCAAACTATAAGGATCCTTTAGATGATAATGTCCAAAAAAAAAAAAACAATAAATAACATGGAAAGATGCAAATTATATATCATATCACATATATTATATCACAATGTTTAATGATACCATATAAAGCATGTTTGTGTGATTTTTACGTGAAGAGCTTACATTCCTATCACGTAATATAGTTCTTTTAAATCCTTATTTTTATCAAATAATCTTATTAGCTTGAATATTGAATTTTAAAAATTTTGAAAATTTTAAATATTAGGAAAGTACTTCAAACCTTGTATGTTTTTATTTTGACATTATAATAGCGACAATACATAATTCAAGGGACAGAGGTTAGAGAAAGATTAAAATAATGTTGATATGAGATACGTGAGAGTAATTCACTTCGCTCGGCGTTTCACCTATTTCATCACCGTATATATTGTACCCTAAGGAAGAGTAATAGAGTGATTCGTATTATTAACGAAGGCATGGTTAGAAAATGACATGTTTAATCGAATTAATCGATCAAAGTTAATTTTATTAATCAATTATTCATCGAATAAAATTAAATTCAATTAATTATCCAAAAGATTTTTTTAATAATTTTTAATAATTTATTTTAATAAATCAAAATAATTAAATTAGTCAAAATATTAACCGAAATGTAAGAAACTTTAAATTTTGAATGATATTTTAAGTTTACGTTATTAAAATTTTTAACTTATTATCAATATACTTTAGTATTTGAATATTTTTTAATGATTTTATTATATTTATTTTAATTAAAAATTATAGATAAAATTTAATTTAAATGTATTGTAATTTAATTGATCAAAATTAATTTCTGCAATTAAATTTAAAATTATTAAATTCGATTCAATAGATAAAACAAAATAAAATGAGCGATTCGGTCGAAACTTTTTGAATTCTTACAAAATTAAAGCAAAATCCAAACTGAAGCTCTTTTTCATCGTATTTGCCTCTTGTTTTCCCGCAATCGGCCAAAATAAAATCAAAACCACCTCTCAAAAAGTTCAAACCCGCCTAATTCAGAATTCCAAAATATTCCAAAAGTGCAATCCGCGTCACATGTCTCAAAATTGATCGAGGCCGTCGATGATAATCCTATCTACAGTTCATATGCAATTCACTAAACATAACACGGATGCATACTCATATCGTGAAAAATCAACCCGGAAGACCAATCTCCCACAATCCGCGCCCAAACATTGTGCGCCTCATAACCGTCGATTAACAAAGCATCAACGGTAAAGATATAGCGTATTCTATTTTCACGCGGATCGACAGTTTCACCCGTCGATAAACATTTAATCGTACGACTCAAATTAGCGCCCCCGCCAAACTTTTCAAAACCCAGAACCCCAATTATTTGCCGTATAAATAACCACATAATTCCAGTCACCTTCTCACTTGCGATTCATTTTTGTCTATCATTTTTCGCTTTGATAGTTTTCTTAGAAAATCAACGGCCTTCGAGCGAAATGTCAGGAAGAGGAAAGGGAGGTAAGGGGCTTGGAAAGGGTGGAGCCAAGAGGCACAGGAAGGTTTTAAGGGATAACATCCAGGGCATTACTAAGCCTGCGATTCGCCGTCTGGCTCGTAGAGGAGGGGTCAAGAGGATCAGCGGCTTGATCTACGAAGAAACCAGAGGAGTACTGAAGATTTTCTTGGAGAACGTGATTCGTGATGCCGTGACATACACAGAGCACGCAAGAAGGAAGACTGTTACTGCCATGGATGTTGTTTACGCCTTGAAAAGGCAAGGCAGGACTCTTTATGGTTTCGGAGGTTAATTATAGCAACTTAATAATAGTTTGTAGAATCGAGGATTTTTGCTAGTGATCTTTGCTTTTATGTAATTGTTCCAGCTCCTTGTTGATGTAATTGATCTTTGCTTTTATGTAGTTGCTTTTATAGCAACTTAATACTGCGCTTTGCTTTCAGTACTATCAACGAATTTCAGTGAACAAAGTTTTTGTGTGCATCCCATTTTTAATATTATAGCCCATGATTTATTATATGCAAGCTATTACATGGACAAATCAAAGGGTTGGCATTGAGACATCAGTTGTTACTGGTAATTTTGCCAGCCTTGCAACTGGATTGTACATGTCGCGTAGGTAAGTCAACTTCCGACATAGAAGTTAATTAATCATTATATAAATAATTTTTCAAGGAAAATGATTCGATAATCAATCTCGGATCTGGGTTCTTGGTCCTGAAAGAATTGATAGTTGAGATTGCCGATTATGCCTATGTTGTCCTTGTCGGAGGGCTCTAGATTTTTCTTCTCCTTGTCAAGGACAATAATAAACTTTGAACAGGAGGCTAAGGCCTAAAATGGCACTATGAATTTGTCGTTCAATCAAACTTTGCGTAGGAATTGTAGTTCCTATGGGAACAGCTTTTGGCTCAATCCAAAGGTTGCAATACATGTCTTTTTATCGTTGGCCCTATTCAAGCCCAAAGCTTAGAAATTAATTATAATGGACTTGAACTGTTGCTTTATCGTTAGTCTTTTTATTGTCAAAAACTCTATCATTACTTCCATAGAAACCTTCAAATCGGGATATAATTTACAGCAATAAACTATAATAATGTTTCTCCACACCTTCCCCACTCCACCCAACCTCTTTCCGCAAGTTGTAAATCGATGGATGTTTGGGAATCCATTTTCAGTGTATGTTGTTGCCAGCTCAATATCTACCCACAGGTCCCCAGTAGAATTTATATAGCTGATTTATTAATTTCATTTTGCCTTTGATTTCTCGAAAATTTCCTTGTCAAAATTGATAACCTTTTGCCTTGCCTGCCCGTGAGAGTAACATTTTCACTGCAAGACGACGAAACTAGTTGACGCTACACTTGTACACCAGCCCATACCCTGGCGTTTTGTTTCATCGGACGGTCCCATTTAACGACCACCACCATCACACCGCCACGTGTCAGTAAATTCTCCCACTCTTTTCCGACTCGGGGTTTTGTCTCTCCAATATGACCAACAGAACAAACTCCTTCGCTGCCTTCCCCACGTTTAAATTATTATCCTTGAAAAAAAAAAAAAAAACCTTTCCTGATTGAGTGGAAAAAGGCTAACACAAAAGCAAAGCGCAGCCATCGGATATCGGCAAGTTTAGACGAAAAGAGACCCTTGAGCTGAGCAAATCGAGTTCTGGCATTTTCACTGGAAGTTTACGATTGCCAGTATGGGAGTGCCAAGCGACGACGCTGTCTTGATCCAGAAAGGAAAGAAGCCAGGAGAACCTCATGTAATCACCGTTAATTGTCCAGATAAGCATGGCCTAGGATGCGATATTTGCCGTGTAATTCTTGATTTCGGTCTGTACATCACCAAAGGAGGTGAATCCTTTGCTCCCTCCTATTTTTCCCGCAATTTCTTTTTTCCTATTTAAAATTATATGATTTATGTGATTAGATTTGCATTATCTCAAATTCTGAATGCTTTCTTAGTAGTCTAGTTCTAGAACTTTTCTTTGATATTAACTGAAATCTGGAAATTTTCTAGATTAGCCATGTTTTAACAGTTAACAATTTTTGGTCATAGATGTTTCAACGGATGGAATTTGGTGCTATATGGTATTTTGGGTGGTTCCTCATTCGAGCTCACCTTTTGTCAGGTGGCCGAGTTTGAAGAACCGCCTTCAATCCTTATGTCCCTCTTGTTCGGTGACATTTTACTTGAATGATCAATCTTCGAACTCTGCGGCTTCTCCGGTTTACTTGTTGAAGTTCTTTTGCCTTGACCGGAAAGGTTTGCTACATGGTAATCATTGATTCCAATTAAATGTTCCTTAATTTATGTGTTGTAAATTAACATGGCATTCGGCGAATAGCTCATGAATGGATTTGATTTCTATTACTTTATTAAGTTAAACAAATTCATTTGAAAGAAAAATTAGAACTCATTTCATAAATGACTCAATTTTGAACAAATTGTTTTCAGTTCGTTTATAAGATCATTTATACATTACCTAAAAGCTTATTAGAGATCAGTTCATTTACAGCCCTAATTCATGAGAATGTGTGTGTAGGTTTGCAGTGTGCACAATTGGTTCTAATGTGGTTGGAATCTTGCTTTAGATGTTACACAGGTTCTCTGCGAGCTTGAGGTAACAATTCAAAAGGTGAAAGTCACGACAACCCCAGACGGCAGAGTTCTCGACCTCTTCTTTATAACTGATAACATGTAAGATTTTATTTGAGATGTATGCATTGCTTTTTACCTTTTTCTTTAGAGATATGTTTCCTTGTGTAATAGCAGTTTTATGTTGCTTACGAATTTTTTTTTTGGGATTACTCATAAGAAATTTCTGTTCTTTGTTTCTGTTTGATATGTTGACGTATTTAGATTCTAGCATTTAAATGTTGTATTGAAGGTATATAATTTTGGACCACTTATCAAGTGGTCCATTTGTAATGAAAGTGAAATAAATGTCTTGTCATGTATTTTATGGTATTATTTTTCTTTAATCATCTTGTTTTTATCTTTCTTTATGCCTTTATTCTCCTTATAGTTTATTTTGCTTTCTATTTGTAATTAGTTTTTTAAAGACCTTACTGTATATGTTCTTTCTCTCTCTGCTGATTTCTACTCGTCATGGAAATAAATTATATGAGCCGAACACCTCTTGGTCTTGATGCCTGTATTGCTGCTTTTTTACTTCTACTTCATTGAGATTTGAGAAGTATCTCTTCATAGAATAGTGAAAATAACATGGTATATTAATCTGTGTAATTTATTAATTATAACCCGGTGCTCGGAGGAATAAAGTATTGAATAGTTCGGTTAATAATATCAATTATGTGCAACATTGTCAGGGAGCTTTTACACACCAAAGAACGACAAGGTGACATGTATAAACAATTGGATGCTGTGTTGGGTGAATCATGTATCAGTTGTGAACTCAAGTTGGCAGGTCCAGAGTATGAATGTCATCATGGTATCTCAGCTGTTTCTCCTCCTGTGGCAGAAGAGTTATTTCGTTTTGAGCTATCAGATAAAGAGACTCGTTCACAAGCTCTTAGCCCAGATATGACGAAATTGAAGAAAGCAAATGTGGTAGTAGACAATTCATTGAGCCCAGCTCATACATTGCTTCAAATACAATGTGTTGATCACAAAGGTCTTTTCTATGATGTCTTAAGAACTTTGAAAGACTGCAATATCAAGGTATTCTGTATTCTGCTAAATCTGTGCATGTTTGACAAGTATCTTATAAAATTAGTTTCCGGTGTTTGGCGCTATAGTTTGCCTGTTTGATTATATTGCATAGTTCCTACATCTCACAGATTGAAGATGTCTCACCATCGAGTTCATATTTTGCAAAAATTACATGATTAGGGATTTGAGGCTGTCTCACCTCTACTTGTTTTTGGTGTTTGTCCTTAAAACTTTTTCATTCTCCAAAATGAAATGAACAGCACAAATAATTTTGTCTGTTCAGAGGATGTGACTCTCAGGTTTGATACCTGGTAATTCTATATCTTACCTTAGATTAGGCCTGGGTCAGAAAGTTGAGGGATCACATTGAACCATAGTTTTGCTATGTGGTGTCATTAGCCAACTGGTTCTGAAGATTTTTACTGGCTTGTTTTCTTGAGCCACTGGATTGCCTCTTGCTGAATGAAGGTGCCTACAATTGAAACAATTTGAATGTCTAACTGATCGATTCAATGTATCTCCTCCTTACCTCAACTTTGACTCTTGCTTAAATTTCCAACTTTGCTGATAAATTCTATTTGTTTCTTTTTGCTCAGATAGCTTATGGTCGGTTCTCATCAAATTCTGATGGCTATCGTGATTTAGACCTCTTTATTCAGCAAAAGGATGGCAAAAAGATTGTGGACCTTGGGAAGCAAAATGGGTTATGTTCTTGTCTGAAGGTAGAAATGCTTCACCCATTGCGTGTCATCATTTCAAACCGGGGACCTGATACAGAACTTCTGGTCGCTAATCCAGTTGAGTTGTCTGGAAAGGGAAGACCACGGGTTTTCTTTGATGTTACACTAGCTCTAAAGGCTCTTGGAGTTTGCATATTCTCGGTAAGAGATCATTTCACTAAGGAGAAAGTGATTTGAAGTCCATGAACAGATTGTAACTTTTGCAAACTTGCTATTACATAAGGGAGGCGTAAAAAATGATGCAGTACCTGGTACTTCGAACTAGAAGGTTTAGTGTGTATTTCCATTGTTTAATACTAATATGGTAGAATGGTTGGCTATTTCGAGCTAAAGGTATTATAGTATGCTAATGAAGACTAATGGTTCATTCATCCTAGTCTTTTCCACGCTTGTTGAATAGTTTTGCCCTAGGCAGTAACCAAAAGCATTGTTTTAACTACTAATAACCGTTTGCTTTCTCCGTTTTAGGCTGAAATTGGAAGACAGTCAAGTTCAGATCGTGAATGGGAAGTCTACAGATTTCTTTTAGATGAGAACTGCAGATTCCAATTATCAAGTATGGTAGCTAGAAATCAGATTGTAGATAGAGTTAGAAGAATGCTGATGGGTTGGTGAGTGCAGTCATCCTCTTTGTACCTGGATTATGAGTCCCACCATCACTTAATGATCTTTCTCCTGCTTTCCCTTTTGAGCTTTAATAATCTTCTGAGTTCTAACTCATCCGGCCAGCCGTGCAATGCGCTAATCCCCCAATTACACTTCAAAGCTTTTGGCTTGTATTCTCAAATGAAACCTTAATTTAGTAACCTATGTTGAGCATATGTCAATTCAAATTTGGGTGCTCTTTGTTTGTTGTAGAGATGGAAAGAATATTTCGAAGATTCACTCTTCTAATGTAGAGCATGCTCATCCAGTCCGTTCTTGGTTTACAAAACTAACCCACCGCTATGGCTGAAAGGGTCGCCATTGTTTATTTTTATTGTGTCACACTTGAATTTTCAGCTGTAAATTTGTAGGGAAATCTGATTGTTTTAACTTAGTGAGCTAAATCTATGGACCTTTGAAATATTGAACTTGAAACATTTTTGTATCATTATTAGATTAGAAGCCACAGCTAATTTGCACAAGTCTGACAGTCACTGTCCACCTGCACTTCACTACATAATTACTGTCATTGGCTAAAATGAAAGTTAAAAAAGAATTAGTTAATGAATTTATATTGTATTCGCATTATTTTATATGATAATTATATTTAAAATATTATATTTTTATATAAATTTTGATATTTTAATAATAATAACATATTTATATTATTTTTTATTATGGTGATGCATTATATATATATATTTTTTACTTTTATACGTATTTTAATGATCATGACTAATTTGTAGGTGGGTACCAGATAAGGCAGAAAATGCATAAGAGCAAAAGAAAATTTCGAGTTTCACACGTATCAAAATGGTTTAATCCAATTACACGTGGGCCAATGAGTTAATGATAATGGGCCAATGGCTTTTCGAATTCTCCATTTCCGGGTGTCCATAGAATGCCCCTATCCAGATCCAGAGTAGGCTACACCTCCACCGAAAGTGAAACCAGACACGTGGAAAATTTAACATAAAGAAAACAGACACGTGGAATTTTTTATAATGTAACATACACGACATAAAAAAATTTCCTTTATCACATGTCTCCACCATCCCCTTTTGCCTCCTCGGCCAGCCTCTTCCTTGATCCTCCACGCAGTAGCTTCGCTTTAACGCCAGATGATCATAGTACTTCGCTTCCATTTTTCGTCAGTATTAAAAAATTAATTTAATTTATTATTATTAAATCAAGTGCCTCTGCGACCATTCATTAACGAAGGAAACTATTGTTAGGAGAGAATAAAGCTAGCAAAGAAAAAACTCTTTCGGGTTTCTTCATTGCTCTTTTTGTTTGGATCAAATTCAAAATTGATTTTGAAACCTCTCTCTCAAATGATAGATTTTCCTTTTGTCCTTCTCCTGTTGAGATCTTAAACATAAAACATGCAGCAACAAGAAGCTTCTTCAAGACCTCGAAGCTCCGCTTATCTCAACGCTCTCTCCCTAGAAATCGAGAAAAAGCTTCAGCGGGTTCGATTTTATCTTATCTCTTTCCCTTTTTTTTTTTTTTTCCGTTTGTTTCTCGATATAATGGAAGGGAACAGATTTTAGTTTTAGATTTTTTTTTTCATTTCAAATTAATCCTATATATTCTTTTTTTTTTCCCCTGAAAAAAGGAATATGTTAGGTGTAAGATTAACATTCTAGGTAATGATTGAGAATTTACTGGCGTCGGGAAAGTCTTATATTTTTATTATTTCCATTAATAACTTGATCGAAAGTTAAAAAAAATATATACTTTTTCTGATTAGTTTTTGCTTAATTTTTCTGCTTTCAAGAGCTTCTTGATCGATATATATATATATATATATGTACAAATTTGTTGCAGGCATTAGCGTCTTCATCTCAGAGACGCAACTTATTACAAGAGCTCTTTGCCGATATAGCTTTAGAAGTCGATGATCTAGCCAAAGGTTAGCTAAGATTCGTCGACTCGTTTTATTTATTTTTATTTTTGGCTTTTTCACTATTGAAAATTACATTAAATTAAATAGTTAGTTTTCAAGTTTGAGGTTCGAATGGTTGTAATTAATTTTTAGTTATGTATGATTTTGAGGATTTCTCATTATGTTTTGTATTGAAACTTAAAACAGATATAATTCTATGTAGAGAAGAAGATGTAATTTCTCCTGCAGAGTGCGGTATTAATGGTAGATTATGCTTTTATGATGTTCTTGCTGATTATTATGCTCGAGTGCCTGAGAGTGGAAAGCCTATCCTTGATTTGATTGTGCAACTATGGAGCCAGTCATTTGCATCTCACATTTTCGCCCTTCTATTCCATAAGTGGGTAAGCACGCTCATGATTAGTTCATGTTCTTTTTGGTGCTTCATTATGGAATTCCTCTTTTGAGCTTTTTGGCTTGCCACAGTAGTAATATTAATCTTTGCTTAGTTTTCTCTGGATGAAATGATTGTGTTCAAGTTTGATATCATTTTTGCATGAATCATCTCTAAGTAAGGTACAAAGATATGGAGTTCAGCTTACCTTTCCTGAATTTCAACCTGATTGCTTATGGAACTCAAATTTCTTGGAAGCTACTTTGCTTGTATGTTGGTACTTTGATGTGAATATAATTTATTTGGCTGTAGCTGCTGTTTTTTTTTTCAGTACTATCAACTGTGTGGATGGTTGGTGTTCCTAACTGGATAAAGTAACAAAGCAAACACAGATGTGAGAAGTTGCGAAACACATTTTTTTGCCTTGAAAGTTCTCCATTATAGTTTTGTTTTTACTGTTTTTCCCTGCTTGTGCATAGTTCCTGGTTACCGTCTAATTGCCATGGGGGTTTTGATGTTTTCCTTATTGTGGAAGTGCAGATATCAGGGTTCTCTGGATCAAAATAACCACAAAATATCTAGTTACGGCATCTCTGTATATCATATCTAGTGGTGCTAAGTAGTAGATAATGATTGCACCTACTAGATATTCTAATTAAGATATCTTAGCATTAGTGACTGAACAAATGTTGTTTAAATCTGTGAATGATCTTTTGATTCTTTTTCCATGAAGTTCTTTACATTGAACAGTAGATTTTTTCTGCAGTTATTTGAAGTTCAACTGGATAATGCAGATGTACAACTTCGTTATTTCTCTGCACTTGTTCAGGGTGCAACAAATGTTTTCTGGTATGAATACGAATGCGTAATGCTTGAGTGGGCATTTTGTGATTTTGCCAAATGCCTATATTTTTCGAAGCTGGATGACCATGTTGTCTTTATGATTGTCATGCTTGTTGAAAAAGTGGCATAACTTACACCCTGCTAATGTTATAACTTAAGTTAATTTTGTGCTTGTATGCAGGATGGATATACAATCAAATACAAGGTGTTTCCAGTCTCTCTTTGGGGTAAAACTTTGAAAGAACTTTATTTCTGTTCGAAATGCGTGCTTTTTTTTTTTTTTTTCTATTTTATTATTATTATTATTTTTTATTTTGGAGAATTTTATTTATCAACTCTTTTCTTTTTCTCTGGACTCAGTACCTCCTTAATGAAGTTGCATTGGAGTCGACACGGTTAAATAAAATTCCAATACAGGTCAAATATTTTTGCTTTATGTCAAGTTCTGCATGCTAACATATTATCGACCATGTGCATGGTATATCTAAAAGAAAATAATGCCAACTTCTGGAAATTTGTATAAGATACCCTTTTCTCATTAAGATTTCTTATTGGCATTTCTCTTCCAAATACTGGTTCTAAAATTTGTAATTTTCAGGCGCAGCGAGATCTTTACCTTTTACTTTCAAGGTTCATATTCTTTTACAACTCAGGTTGGAATTCCCCCCACCCCCTTCTGAACCTTGATTTTTAAGAACGCTTTGCATATAAGGATATTCCTTTTATGATTTGTTATTGTATGCAGCTGAAAAAATTGAAAGCTTCATAAAGCATTTTCCGGCTTTTCCGAATGCTTTCCTGATTGGTGGACCAGCAGATATACTTGTTATTGAACTAGCTGACCAGGTAATTTTGTATTTCCACGATTAGATATTAACATTACCTCCTTACTTGTTATTGACCGACCAACATATTCACATCTGGGACAATTTTCTTTTTCCAGCTTCAAAAATTAAAAGTGGAGCCTGTACTACTGCATTATCTATCGCAGATTAAGGCTCTCCAGGGTATTACTATCAGCTTCTTCTTACGTTGGGGGGGGGGGTAAGGGTATTCGACTGCTAAAATATAACTCTAATGTTTAATTCCTGCAGGCTTGGAACTGAGAATGGCTACAAGTACTAGGTTGAAGACCTCTCTGTATAGCTTTACTTCTCCTGGTGGTCCAATGTATCCTACGAGGGCTGTCCGTCATGCAGCCTGGGATGCCTTAGATACGCTTTTTCCTGTGAGTTTTCCCTTTTTAACTGCTCTTTCCGGTGACGACTCTTTCTGAAAGAAAAGAAAATCAAGTATCTCTTTTCATCTTCTGAAATAGAGTTTCCCAGAAGGGTGAGCCAGTGTTGAATGAATGGCCTTCAGGTCATGAGGAAGCAACTTCATGAATGTGCAAGGCTCACTCTGTGGTTGAGGGGCATAAATGAACTATGATAACTCTTAATGTTGCATTTTGGGTTCTCTACAATGTGCTTATTAGATGTTTATTAACTATGATAACCCTAAATAGTATGTTACCTGATATACTAACCCATAATTCTCTTAGCGAATCTCCATGTTGATATGCTAACCCAATTGGTTGCATCTATGTTACTATGATGGCATCGTTCATAAGTTAATCATGTTTACACGTCTGTAGATTAGAATGGATTGTTCCAGGGAAATACTTCTACTATGCTTCAGTGATGCAAGAAAATAATTTTTTGGGGGGGTTTTGATAATGATTATTATTATTTTGCAGGTAGG
Organism: Adansonia gregorii; assembly: GCA_038382025.1. Lineage (NCBI taxonomy): Eukaryota > Viridiplantae > Streptophyta > Magnoliopsida > Malvales > Malvaceae > Adansonia > Adansonia gregorii. Next base: position 2,764,536 of record JBBYHO010000008.1, on the reverse strand, counting down.
ACGTTACCCTCGACATCTAATAAGTTTGTTCTTTAGGCTGTTATATCCCTGGTATTGGCCATCTTCATGTTGGAACTTTGTAGTCTCTTGCATAAAAGCTGTGTTCTATTCCTTGTTGGGGTTGATCTTTTCTAGGTGGGGGAAGCTTAGAGAGCACAAAGGGGCCTAACTGTACTGCTAGTATTTTCAAAGATTGGTACAACAAGTTATGCATTCATCTTTAGGTTGTATGATTACAAGTATTAACTATATGTTTCCTCCTTTTTTTCTTTTTTTTTTTTTTTGCTTTTGGGCTGATGATGTATGTGTTGCCTGTATGAACTACATGTATATATTTTATATATAGAAAAGGTTCGATTAGTCTTTTAGATAAGAAACAGAGTCCTGATACTTAGTTTAGCTCAAAAGATTTTGCTTACGAGTATTTATGTTTTTAAGATTTTGCTAACGAGTACATATATTTTTGAAAATTGATTTGAAAACTTTTTCTTTTAAGAAATATTAATTAGTAATGTAAAGCGTTTTATTATCTTAATCATAATTAGTTATGGGATGACACTGGCAGGTTTCCAATTAGCTACCACATAAAAACGATAGGCGTAAGCCTACACCGGCAGTCCTCTAGCGTCAGGTTCGATCTCAAATATCAAGGACCAGCTCAAGGTGGGCGAACTCCTGGGTCAGAGAAACTACACTAAGTCATGGGTAAGCATAGTAGGC